>JAXQQM020059310.1:0-41675 GCA_034641835.2 Pinus albicaulis | reverse complement strand
GTATGTGCCGATTTTTTCCTGATTTTCACCGAATTTTTCCCGATTTTTACAAATTTTTCCGATTTTTTCCCCTCGCTGATTTAATCTCGATTGCGATGTTTGCAGCCTTGGTAAATGATGCTTCTATATCAAGGATATCCAATTTCAAATTATCTGCTGAGATAAGTGCTTTGCCAAAACCTTTCCTATCCAGGATATTCCTTTATGTTGTATACCTCCAAAAACTTGTCACACATCTACTTCTGAAAAGAGTCCTTTGTGCCAGATGTCAAGGACAAAGTGCTGTAATAGATCTGTCCTAAAATTGATCAGACTGTCTAGAACTTACACATCTTGTTCACAACTTCGATTGTGAACAAGATCCATGGTTAATGCTCCTGTCATTGGTGACCTTCCATGCTTGATGTTAGAGTTTCTGAATAATATCCTGCTGATGAAAAGTACATATTATTGTACTGAAATGAAGTGACTGAGCTTCCATACACACAGTTGTGTTGCGATTTTACATAAGAGTCAACCATGATATTGTAAGCCGAGATGAAAACGACAAAGGTAAATCACTGAGATGGTATAACCATAGTAATACCAAGCGAAGAGGATGGCCATACGTAGAACAGTGAGAGGAGGGTCGAGCCTTTTCCAGGAATTTTGAACTGTCTTAGAAAGTTGAAAAGTTACAGATGGAGTATAACCTTTGATGGAATTAATACATTTATAACATGTGGATTACCTCATTACCTCAGAACCGCTTGTAAATATGCTCATCGAAATCCTCAAAAAAGGGAAGTAAACTACAAGCCCATAAGCCTTTTCAAAGTTTGTCTGTTTGCCAAATCTTTTAAAGTTCCTTAAGGCCATACTTGATTTCAGAGAGAACAATGAATTCTTCTTTTGTTAGAGCCAATATTGGTCTGTCTATTGAGGGTATATATGCTAAGAGGAGGTGTACTGAGAGAAGGATCTGCAAAGAATAGAGCTTGACTTCAAATGATCCTTCCTGCACCAAATCTTGCTCTTCTTCAATTAGTTGTCACCAAAAGTTCATCGGAAAGATACAGAGTACAAGATCTCATGAATTAAGCTATCCAAGATTTGAACTGTAATCAAGTAGATTTGACAAGTATCCAAACTGATCTTCACATAATTACATAGGAGAGATGTAAATCCAAGTGCAGTGAGACCATATGTAATGCCAACTTGTCAAGGACCAAACCTAACAGTGATGGCACACTTGTTACACTAAAAATTGTCATTCTGACATTCTGCTATGAGTATGAGCTCATTATTACTCATACTTCCTCCTTTTGCAAGTCTATCATATCAGTTCCTCATGTCAAGCTTTTAAAATCAGAGAAAAGTTCCTAAAAATCCCCTAAACTTTGGTATCTCACTTTCTCTATTCATTTCCTGCGGTCCCGCACCTAAAGTTCAGCTCACCTGCGGAACCATACTGCACGTTCTTTGTGTTATAGGTGCGGACCTCTGTAAAATTCAAAAAGGCGAGAAAGTAAAGTTAAAAAGTTGATTTCAGATCAATTCTAGAAGATTCTGGATGGGAATTTTCGGGAATGGATACGCTTTGATAAGGTTCATGTATCCCTTACCTTATGGAGCTAACCCCTTGATGTAAGGAGCTAATCCCTTTGAAGGAGGATTCTATCCCTTCATATTTGGAACAGAAAAACCTCCTCTTTTCCATTATAAATAGAGGCATTGGGTAGCCTCAAAGGGAGTGGGAGCTTTAGAATATTTGAAGATAAGTGCTGTTGAGATTCAGACTCAGTTAAACAAGAATTTTGTGAGGAGAGATCACATACCTCTATTTGTCTTGATTGAAAGAGTGTAGAGCTTGTCAAAGTAGAGGAGACTCCTGCTTCGGACCCCGGGAAGGCCTGTGCAACATCAAGGCTCAGGTTGTAAGGTTTTCCTTCTTTGAAATTAATACAAATATACTCATTTTTCTCAATAAGCTGTTGTTAATGGTTTATTTCATAGATTCCTTGATCACTATGATAAGCATGGTTTATGATAATGTCTATACAGGTGCTATGTAATACTTTTCTTGTTTGTGACTGCAGGTTTACAAACGAAACTCCTTCAAGCGCGCGAAGGACAACAACAACTTCAAACAAGCACTGGACATAAGGTAGGTCTTTTAACACCTATATAGAGCTTTTCATATATCATATATGCTTAGAGAAAGATTAGTCTATTTGGTTGTTTGTTGCTAGATACTTTTAGTACTAGGGAGATCGGTCTTGTCCGCAATAACGATTTATCCGTCCAACAAATTGGCGACTCCACTGGGGAAGAACTTTTGTATTTTTGGTTCTCTTTTACTTTGATTCGAGGAAACATTTTTCTTAGTTTTTGATTGATAGACATCTGCCGGGGTAGTTTAGGTTTTATCTGTTTTAGAAAATTTTCAAATCTTTAGTGTTTTTCTCTAATTTTTCTGGGACCGCACTCTGTCTTCTTTTGACAGTGCGGGCAGTTTCGCATCTTCTTTTAGTAAACAGTGCGGTACCGCAACTAATACTTCTGGAAGCCTGCGGATCCTGTTTAAATTTTAGAAAAACTCTAGATTTCTTTCTTTAGTTTATCTTTATTTTGATTTAGTATTTTTGATTTCTGCCCAGATTGATTACTCTTTTTATCAAAAACTTTCTATGAATGAATTCCAACAGTGTTGATATTTTGATGATTTTCTAGAAGATTTTGCATTTTGGATTGTTTTTCACTTGGTCTTTGTAGAAATTTGAAGCATTTGACATTTTGAAATACCTCAGATTACATCGGTTTTCTTGTCTTTTTGCTGAATTTGACCTGCTTGTGAAATCATCCTTTATTGAGAAATAAAGCTACTTGTTTCTTTGCAAATCTTCGAAAAAGAACTTTGTTATTGGTTTTTGAATTTCATTTTTAAAAAAACATATTTGAGTGTTTTTCATCTGTTTGTTATTCTGGACGAATAGATCCTTAGTTTGCTGAACAACTAAGTAAAACATTCTTCAAAAAATCTTAAAGCTTTTATTCATTTAGATTGTTTAAAAAAAAAAATTTAGATCTCAAGATTAGTTTTGTAGTTTTGAGTGCAAATTAGTTAGTCTCAAAATTAGTTTTGAAGTTTTGAGTGCTTTTTAGAAATTTGTAGATCTCTTTTGAACGAAAATTGTTTTTGTAGCTACAAGTTTTGAAAGAAAAGAGATTTCATTGTGAGCTTCAATCATTTATTAGAAAAGACAAAAATATTTTCTTTCAATCATTCTTTATGTTTAAAGGAAGAATTGTTTATTGAAAATATTGCATTCTCCAACTCTTTCTTTAGATAGAAGTTCATTGAAAGAAAAAGAATTGATTATCATTTTTAGGTGCATTTTTAGTGTTTTTGGAAGTCGAGTCTTCACACCACCAAAGTTTCATTTCCTCACCCATTGAATTAAGAAACAAATCTTAAAAGTAACGCTTAAATAAAATTCATCTAGCAATCTTTTTATTTTCTAGGGCTCTTATCGCCAACATAGCTTAGGCTAGTATCTTGGAGTAGGGAGTAATTAACTCTCCAAGATAGTAAAAATAGACAAGTAGAAAAATCTTGCGGTAGGAAGAAATTCCAATTGTTGCATATATGCTATGGGAAGCTCCTCTTAAAGGAGTCAAGCACGAGATCATATCTGAACCAGTGAGGTAATCAATCCTTCCTCATTGGGAACGATAGAAGATATACACGTATTAACAACGGTAAACCTTGGATAGACCATTGTCGAGGAGCCTGGGGTCACTTGTTGGCATACCTTGGATTATTTCAAGGAGCCTTCAAGGGGATTGAGCTTTGTTACTCTGCCCTTGCGTGTGTGTCAGATCGTAGACTGTTCCCCCAGGTATATTTGTTTCTGTTGGTAACCTTAGAGGCTATAATCTTTAGGATTCTTTCCTAAGGTGACGGTGGAGGGAAGATCCCATTGTACCTGGAGCAGACGTCGGCTAGACTCACTTGGACTCTCCGGAGGGTTATCTTCACTCGAGATGGTATAGTGAAGAAACTTGCACCGGTCTGTTTCATTAAGCAGGTTGTCGGGGTAACTGTTCCAACCGCCCTTTTCGTATTAAATTTCTACTAAGTTGGATTTCATCACCAACTAGTGTTTTTAGTACGGAAAGTTATTGTTTGTGTGTGGTTTGAACTCTTAGATTTTTTAAGCGTATGATTCAACTGTTTGTTTCTTAGAGACTTTAGGTGTTTTCATTGAAATTTTCTTTGTTTGCATGTGATTAATTAATTTTTTAATCGTGGCGGACTTGCCAAGACAATCCCGGAGACTACAAGGGAAACCCCCTAAATATACACCAAGTCAACTTGAAGGGCTACGTGCTCTGGTATCATCTAGCAGCAGTAGGATTAGATCAAAATAAATTGGAACTTCATCCATTGTAATTCATCCTGACTATCAAACACCTACAACAGAATACATTCAAGAGCTGATTTCAGTTTCTGAAGTTACTGGTTATATTTCTCCTTCCAGTGAACTAGTTGATGAACCTGAAATCTCTGAACCTGAAACTGAACTTTCTGTTTTGGAAACATCCTCAGGATTTATTTCACCAACTTCTAGCGATCTTGGTTCACCTAGGGTAAGAAATATTGTCACTGACGATCTTCCAGCTGGTCTTATTTCCATTGAAGAACTTACTAATCCAGACGAAGATATATCTCTTCCCGACTCCCCTCAATCTTTAAATCTTAGGGAGCGTGAATCTATTTTCTACAGCCCTATTCGAACTAGTGCTTGGTATCTATCCTTAACAATTTTTTTAGAAAATCCGGGTCTTTCTTTTCATCCACCTCGAGTTCCATTTCATCCTACACCCAGAGGTTACTATCCGCCATCCATTATGGCAGGAGAGTCATCGATGTTTTCTCAGACTCCCGAATCATTTTTACACGGTGGTCCTTCTGTTCCTTCGAGATACCAGGCACTATCTGGTACTTTCTCGGGAGCAACTCCTCAACCCATTGAAAACATGTTATCATCTGGTCTTAATGGTCTTAAAATTGAAACGTCGAACGCAGAACAAATTTTTATGATGTCTGGTAATGTTCCCAATCCTCAACCACAAGGCAGTCAGTTACCGCCTGGGGGGCAACCTTCAAGTAGTCAGTTACCACCTGGAGGGCAACCTCAAGGTAGCTTTTTCCCAGGACAAACTGTGGAATCATATTATTTTGGGGGGCAACCCCAAGGACAGTACATACCTCAAGGGTATCAACCTTCAGGACAGTACATACCTCAAGGTCAACCCCAAACTCAATATGCTCCTCAGGGTCCTTATCAACCCTAGCCTCAGTACGCGCCTCAGGGTTATCAACCTCAAGGTCAATACCCAATTCAAGGTTACCAACAGCCTTCTGGTCAACCATCTATTCAAGGAGCCGGAAATTTACCTCTTAATTATCAACCCTACGTTCAACCAGGTTATGGTCCTTATGTTCAACCTTCTGCGGGACAATACCCCGGAATGATGGTGTGGGATCCATCCCAATATCAACAGCCTATGCAGCCTAACGTGCAGTTACCTTATCAGCCTGGACAACCTTTAATTTCTGGTCCAACCCAGCAACCTGTCCAGCCAGCTATTCAAACTCCTGCACCTAGTTCGGTTCAGCAAGCCGGGCCTAGTTCACCTCAGACTCCGCCACAAACTGCTGCAACCGCTGCAACGATTGTCCAACCTGTAACACCTATTTCTGGAGTATCTGTAACCCCGAGTTCGGCTATCCATGTATCCATGCAAATCCCTCAAGTCTCTGTACCTCAGTCAGGACCTTCAGTGCAGACTTCGGTTCAGATACCTACAGGACAAACCGGTACAAGTACAGTTGTCACAAGTCAACCGCAATTCACGTATCAACCGTACCAGGGACAACCACAATTCGGTCCCTATACACAAAATCCAAACTATCAGTATCAACCGTACCCTGGCTATACTTATCAACAGCCTCAACAACCCCAGTTTGGTACGATTAATCCTGGTTTTCCGGGAGGTTACACAATTCCTAACGCAAATCCGATTCCCAGCTATCCTGGGTATCCACCTCCTGGAACTGCTTTGGCTACTCAAGGTTTTCGTGATCCTAACCGTCAATTACCATTTATAGCAACTTTAGACTTACCTGATTTGACGCGCCTTACAAATGATCCAATTTTTTATTATCAGTATTGGCCGCCAATGCCACATAAGTTGCCCAGTGATATACCAAAATTCGAAGGTAAGTCAGGAGAGGATCCATCAAATCACGTCATGACTTATCACCTCTGGTGTGCGTCTAATTCAATTATTGATGATTCGATTCGCTTACGTCTTTTCCAAAGAACTCTTATTGGTCTTGCAACCAAATGGTACATTGAGTTACCACGAGGCTCGTTTCATAACTTCAGTCAGTTAGCAACTACCTTCTTGACTCATTTTCAGTTGCCAGTCAGATACGACAATGGCACAGAATTATTAACTTCGCTGAAACAATCCACATCCACGTATATTTCTGATCATATTCATGAATGGCGATGTAGGAGACGTTTGGTGAAAGTTTATATTCCGGATCAAATTTTGGCGGAATGGTTTGTTAAATCATTGTTACCCAAGATTACTGAAGATGTAGCTAAGGCTGGTGTTGTTACTGAAGAGCAAGTAATTGCTCAAGCTCAGTACGTTGACCTCGTTTATACGCAGTCAGGTACTTTACATGAAAAAATCCCAGACCTTCCAAAACAAGTTCAAATAGCTGCTGCTCCTTCAGGGTCTCATGCCACCGATGGTATGATTGGTACAGTCAATTATGAAAGCAAGAAGAAATATTCAAAGAATTCTTCTCCTATTATAACTTTACCTGATTCCCCGAAAGGAGAATCTTCCTCCGAAGTTTCTGCCGATATTCACGTCGTAGAGACATCTATGACCAAATCTAAATTCGGTGGTAAAAAGAAAGGGAAGAATAAAAAAAAAAGAATTCGAAAGAGAAAACTGATAAAGATGAATCCAATGACGAAAAACGTAAACCTCGTTATCCTTGTTTCATTTGTGAAGAGGATCATTTCACGAAAGAATGTCCATATCGAGCCGAAGTTACGAAATTCGTTAAAGGATCGCAACAACCTGCTGTCTTGAAGGATCCTTTTCCAATTCAAGATAGTAAGATGGTTGGTTCTACCTCGACTACTTTTGAAGAACCTATTATGACGATGTCTCATGTAAGGATTGCGACGCGATCATAAGATTACGGTAATAGAATCACGATTTGATGGTAAAGTAGAATCTTTTTAATGCAAGCGCGTCATTCCCACCTCCTCTGTTTCCGGTCATCTAGGATCGAAGCAAAATCGGATAATAATCAAACCTTTACAAAGGTGTTCTAATCTCAAATCGACTTTTCAATCCTTTGTATTTGCTCATATAATAATTACAACATTGTTGAAGACTTAGCTATTTCTCCTTCAGCAATGTCGGCTTTGGAAGTGCTGCAATCATGCCCAGCACAGTGTAAATTTCTTTTGTCTGTTATAGGAGTTGTTGATATTCAGTATTCCAATCTTATAATCTTCGATTTAGAAAATAGTACACCTCGTCTACCTCACCAAATGGCTTTCCGGATTCCAGTGTTAGTAAAAAACAGACCCATCTTTCGGACTGTGATTGATGAGGGAGCTTCAACGTGTATTATGTCGATTCAGTTTTGGAAATCACTTGGTTCTCCTACACTTAACTAATCTCCGACAATTCTAAAGGCTTTTGATGGTCGAGGTTTTCAACCTTTTGGTATTTTGCAGGATTTACCCATAGGGGTCAAAGGTAAAATAGTAAATCTAGATGTGGAAGTGGTTGATGCCCTTCTAGATTACAACCTTCTCCTAGGTCGCAATTGGTCTTATGCTATGACTGCTGTTGTTTCTTCGGTCTTCCGACTCATAAAATTTCCATATTAAGGAAAGATCGTTACAATAGATCAGTTAACTTATTTCTCTTCTGACCCGGCCTCTACAGAAACAATCCAGCATGTTGGTAAAACGGATATCCCTTATAAGGATGTTGGAGTAGGATTGATTAAAGATTTTGGTTTACTAGGAACTTTTTCCTTTCCTCCTCCTAATGTATCACCTGTTGTTGCAAATATTCACATGATTTCGTCAGACACTGTAACGTTTGATGATCCTTGGATCATACCTTCCGAGTCCGAGTTAGATTCAATTGATGGCATGATGCCTTTGAGTCCATTTGAAATTGCATATCAGGCTGTACAGTCACTTTCCAACCCCTCTTCAACCGAAATTGATCCAATGAATGGGATCCATGAGGAATCACTTTCTATATCTAGTTCAGCCACAACGACATTTCCTGAACTTGTTCATACTGATGAACAAATTTGTGAGTTTTTGTCTGTTGACGATTTACCATGGGAAGATCTACATCACCGATCTTCGTTTTTACCTGAGCTAGATCATTTTGAAGATGATTTCGCTTCAATTTTTACTGCTGAATATGTTAAAGAACCACAGAATCCTTTGCAAAATCCTAATTCTGAGTTAAATTTGGAAAATATATCTCGAACGGTTCCCATTGACATTTCAGTAAAACCAGGAATAATTGAAAACATTCATATAGGTGCTTGTTGTACAGAAGATGAAATTCAAATTTATAAAGCCCTATTTCAAGAATTTTTGATGTGTTTTCCTGGTCTTATGAAGAAATGCCAGGAATTGATCCGTCAATCGTTGTACATGAAATTAAGACTTACCCGGATGCTAAACCTGTTCGTCAACGTCTACGTCAAATTCATCCTAGAAAAGTTGTTGCTATCAAAGCAGAAGTTGAAAAATTACTTCGTGCAGGATTCATTTATCCAATCCCCTTAACGGATTGGGTATCAAATATTGTTCTTGTGACTAAAAAACAAGGAATAATAAGAGTATGTATCGATTATAGGGATATTAATCGAGCTTGTCCCAAGGACAATTATCCAACCCCCTATATCGATCAAATAATTGATGATTGTGCTGGCAGTGAAATGTTTTCTTTTATGGATGGATTTTCAAGCTACAATCAAATAAACATACTCCCTGCTGATCAACCGAAAACATCTTTTATTTTTCCATGGGGGACGTTTGCTTATTGCAAACTACCTTTTGGATTAAAGAACGCTGGAGCAAATTTTCAACGGGCAATGTCTTACGCATTTCATGACATTAAACACATTGTGCAGCCTTATCTCGATGATTTACCTGCTCATTCGTTGCATAGGGCTGACCATCTCACTCATTTACAAGCCATCTTTATGAGATGTCGGCATTATCGAATTAGGCTGAATCCACACAAATGTGTTTTCTGTGTAGAATCGGGTCGTTTACTGGGATTTTTTGTTTCAAAAGCAGGGATTCGTGTCGATCCGTCGAAAGTCAAAGCTATTGTTAAATTGCCTCCTCCTTCAACTTTACGCCAACTCCAAAGTTTGCAGGGGAAAGCAAACTTTTTACATCGATTCATTCCTAACTATGCCGAGCTTACAAAGGGTTTTACCCGATTGTTGAAACAGAACATTCCATTCTTTTGGGATGAGATCGCTGATCGATCTTTTGATGCACTTAAACACGCGTTGACCCATGCACCGTTATTGCATCCTCCCAACTACAATCAGGATTATCTTTTGTACCTTGCTGCTTCTCATTCCACTATTGGGATGGTATTAGTGCAGGAAGATGAATCTCACAATGAACATGTGATTTACTATCTTAGTCGAAATCTGCATCCGACTGAGATCAAATATACACATGTGGAGAAATTGGCCTTGGCAGCTGTACAAGCTGTCCAAAGATTTAGACATTACATTTTATTACGCAAAACCACAGTAATTTCTAACTGTAACCCTATGATGTAAATTTTGACCAAACAATTGCTAGGGGGAAAGTATTCCAAATGGATAGTCATCCTACAGGAATTTGACTTGGAATTTGAAAAATCCAAGGCAAATAAATCTTTGGTCTTTGCAGAACTAATGTGTGATTTCCCCTCTACTGATATTGAAACAGTGGCAGAGGAGTCCATTGCGGATGAGTCTTTGTTTCTTATCAGTACTCTTGATCCATGGTATGGAGATATTATCATTTATCTCCAAACCCAATCTTTTCGACCCGAAATCTCACGATCTCAGCGACGGAAAATACGTTTCCAATCCCAACAGTATAATATTATTGGTGATACACTTTATCGTCGTGGAGTGGATTCTGTTTTTCGACGCTGTCTTACTCATGATGAAGCTGAAAAGGTTTTAAATGATTTCCATTCTGGAGCATGTGGCGGTCATATGTCTGGGTATGCCACTGCCCAAAAGATATTGCGCGCTGGTTATTTCTGGCCATCATTATTCAAAGATTGTATTTATGCGGTCCGGAAATGCCACAATTGTCAAATTTTTGATCGTAAAATGTGTGCGCCACCCGCTCCTCTTCACCCTATAATTTCTGTTGGTCCTTTCGCGAAATGGGGTTTCTATTTTATTACATGTAACCCTCACTCGGCCGGGGGGCATGCGTATATTATCTTAGCCATAGATTATTTTACTAAGTGGGCCGAGGCGATGCCTACATTTTCAGCTGATGGAAAAACTGCTGCAAATTTCGTATTTAATCACATAATTTCTAGGTTCGGTGTTCCTCAAGCTATTATTACGGATCATGGACATCATTTTCGAAATGTCATGATGACTGAACTAACAGACCAACTTGGCCTGCGACACGAGAGTTCCACTCCATATTATCCACAAGCCAATGGTCTGGTTGAAGTCATCAATAAAGTTTTAGTCACCATGATCAAACGCATTATTGGTATTCAAAAAACGAATTGGCATTCCATGTTATTTTCAGCACTTTGGGCATATCGAACCTCGGTAAAAACATCAACTGGTTTCACTCCTTTTCAACTCGTTTACGGTTTGGAAGCTGTGTTGCCGATTGAATGCGAAATTCCGTCAAATTAATAGAATTACTCCCAGCTACGTCTGAAGAGGAGAAACGTTTCTTGTACTTGGCTCAACTAGATGAGAATCAACGAAATGCTGCAATAGCAAACGAGGCTCATGTTAAATGAATTAAAGCTCAGTATGATAGAAGTGTGACCCCTCGAAATTTTTCATAAGGAGACCTAGTCTTACTTTATGATCAAGCCAACGATAAACTAGGGGCTGGGAAATTCATGCCTATGTGGCATGGTCCTTTCATTGTTAAACGAAAGTTAGCAAAAGGGGCCTATGAGTTAATAGATTTTCACGGTGTCCCTTTGGATAAACCCAGAAATGGGCTTTATCTAAAGCGATATTATGCTTAAAACTTGGTGTGGATATTTTTTATTAGATTAGATTTCTTTATTGCTAGTGTGTCTTAGATTAGAAAAGCATTTTTGTATTCAAAAAAAATTTGGTTATTAGTTTTTAAAGACAATAAAAAATAAAAAAATTAGAATTTAGCAAACATTGAAAAATGATTGTACCTGAGTCATCCCACTGTTCCCCTGCTGGGAGAGCCATCTCTCGGTCGCCGTGGAAATCTATCCCGGCGTATGGAAAGTCCTCTATCACAAAAAGTTGGCGATCCAGCCAACGAAAATATGAAGAAGGAAATCGAACAATCTCAATACCCTCGATAGCATGACGAGCCATCAATGCAGACCAACGAACCATCCTAGGTTCTCGAAGTCGACCAGCATCAACAGCAATACTCTGTGGAGCTAACATGGGGATCCTCTCTAGAGAAAAAGAGACTACGATGGATCCATATCCAAAGTTATTTAATTTTCCATTTTTTGCTCTGGTGAGTTGGCCTTTTAAATTAGCCAACACAGCTTCACACCAATTAAAGATGGTGCCGCAAAAACAATCCACAGCAATACGCATTTGGGAACCAGTAGCTACATGCAGCGCAGCACTCCCACACAGTTTGGTAATAGTAAAAGCAATAACTTTCAATTCAGGATGGATGATGTGTTTTATATCAATCCGTTTGTCCCTAGGGTTTGCCTGGTCATTGCAGAATTTTTGTTGAAGACTAGCGACAGACTGGCCACCGGATTAGGCTTCGATCGGAAAATAAATATCCTCAGGCTCAATTTCGAGCCGGTGGCCGCCAATAAAGAAGCACTGGTCCTGTACATTCCATCTGTTTACCAACCATGTCAGGAGTTCTACTTGTGCCCTCATGCCTGAGATGGCCCAAAATTTGTATAAACCACATGCTCTTAATGCTTGCTGTGTAGGCAAATGGAGTATTGCGGCTTCATCCACATCCTCATGTTCACGTTCTCTCCAAATCAGCATCTTGTTAATCCTACAATGCATAAAAAGGCAAGTTAGAACAATCTTATTTGAAAATTTTTGGGAAATAAATGAGAAATGAGGGTTTTAAATTCAACCGCGCGAGAACCGCACCTAAGCTTTGTAAACAGTGCATAGATACGCACGCGTACTTTGTTTTGGGTGCGGACCTTCGACTTTTTTCTTTATAGAAAAAAGTCGGGGTCCGCAGGTAAGGTGTGTCTCACCTGCGGACCCCCGCGAGCGAACTTTTTAACCATATTTTTCCCTAAAAAAACAATCTAAAACCTAAAAACGAATTTGAAACGGATGGAATACAAGATTAAGAGGTCATGGATTACCTGGGACTGATGGTTTTCGATTTTGCCGGACGGATTTTCCAGAATCTTCACAGGAACTTTCTTACCCAAAAGCTTTTTACTTTTCACTCTGAACTTGAACGGTAAAAATGAAATTGAAAAAGTCCTTTTTATAAGTTTTTTCGAATAGATGAATTTTAAATTTGTTTATTTTTCACTTTAAAAAGGGTATTTTTGAAAGCATTTTTACTTATATGAAACAGGTATGTGTAATGTTTCAAGTTTTTGTGCGGAAATTGGATTTTTCAGGAGAACTGATCGTTTTTCAACAAAGAGCATACTTTTATCACTTTTTCGGACTCTTTCAAAAAATTTACGAAAAAGCGAAACCCTGGAGTCCTCTTTTAAGCCGTTTTCAGACTCTCTAAATATGAAAAGATCGCCGAGTACTTGATTATTCGAACTCGTTAAAGTAAATGAATGATCATCCTTTCAGTATAAGTTTACCCCTTTTCCGGACTGAAATGGACTATTTACGAAAAAGGTATACATTGACTAATTACGGTCAATAGAGTTCTCTCCCGCATTATTTTATCCTTTTTCGGGCTCGAGAGACTAAATTTACGAAAAAGTACACCCACGGAGTTTTCTTAAATTTTTCTTCTGACTCCCTAAAATTGAAAAACACCGAGTTTCTCCTATACTGGACTCATTAAAACTTAACAGTAAAGGACCTGTTCAATTTTAAAACAGGAACGAACCACTCCTTCTTAAGGTTCTAATTTTAAACTAAGTTGGACTCATCCGAAGGATGAGCTTATAAGCAAGCAAATGTTATCCTCCTCAAGCTTGTTAAAAAATAAAGAGGTACTTGCCAGAAATGGTGGGGGAAAAAGAGAAAAATGGGCGTGTTTGTTGTATTTTAAATTTTTCGAAAATCCAGTCAACCACTCTTGAGCACGACACTTTTATTTACCTGGGTTGGGGAAATCCTTTGCCTAACAGTTAATCAAACCATATTGAAATTTTTCAGCCGGTTTCTGGGTATTAGCTTTGGTTCAATTGTCACCAAACCATCTGCAGTGTCGTTATGTGTTCAAGAGGATAGTTCAAATAAACCATTCATCTGCAAAATATCTGTCATCCATTTTTGACCATCCCTGAGTCAGTCCTTGCCAATATATTTTCAAAACTTGATCTATGATTTCGTGTTGTGGGCTTGCCTACGACAGATCACTTTCTATCGACATCAGCACATTATCTAGAAAGTTGATCCAGAAATCGTCAGTACCTTGAAATCTGCATGCCTCAATGGCAGGTTTCTCGCCTTCGACGACAGGTTGCATCATTGACCTTCGATCGAATGATTCCGTGACATGTTCGACTTCAGCTCATTCATTCACATTTCATGTATTGTACTGGGTACTTTGAGAGCCATTGACATAACTTGTGGTTACTCTCACACTTGTTAACAATTTACATCAATGACTGGTAATCAAGTGGTTTCTACCATGTTCGACTTCAACACATTTATTCACATGGATAGAATCGTACCAGTTCGAAAAATGAAAATCAAGACCCTGGATCTAGTTTCTACCATCTAGGCTGCGAGGAATTTTGTAAACATTCATACAGTAGACTATTTACAAACATATGGTTGCGTCCATACTGTGTCTACACATGTCTATACTATGATGTATTCAAAATCATTCCTGTATCAGAACAATTTAAGTTAGTTCTAGTTAGTTTTGATCTGAGTATGGGAATGCCTACCTCAGCAATGATATGATTACATATATATATTTTGCATTGAATGTTTTTACAGGTTCCGACTGGGGTGTCCACAGGATGATCCTTGAAATGATAAAGTACTACACTCTTCATATATGACAGACCTCAGTTTCATCTATTCCAGACTTTGCACTTTAGGGGGCAATCTGTTACACTAAAAATTGTCATCCTGACATTCTGCTATGAGTATGAGCTCATTATTACTCATACTTCCTCCTTTTGCAAGTCTATCATATCAGTTCCTCATGTCAAGCTTTGAAAATCAGAGAAAAGTTCCTAAAAATCCCCTAAACTTTGGTATCGCACTTTCTCTATTCATTGCCTGCGGTCCCGCACCTAAAGTTCAGCTCACCTGGGGAACCATACCGCACGTTCTTTGTGTTATAGGTGCGGACCTCTGTAAAATTCAAAAAGGCGAGAAAGTAAAGTTAAAAAGTTGATTTCAGATCAATTCTAGAAGATTCTAGATGGGAATTTTCGAGAATGGATACGCTTTGATAAGGTTCATGTATCCCTTACCTTATGGAGCTAACCCCTTGATGTAAGGAGCTAATCCCTTTGAAGGAGTATTCTATCCCTTCATATTTGGAACAGAAAAACCTCCTCTTTTCCATTATAAAAAGAGGCATTGGGTAGCCTCAAGGGGAGTGAGAGCTTTAGAATATTTGAAGATAAATGTTGTTGAGATTCAGACTCAGTTAAACAAGACTTCTGTGAGGAGAGATCACACACCTCTATTTGCCTTGATTGAAAGAGTGTAGAGCTTGTCAAAGTAGAGGAGACTCCTGCTTCGGACCTCGGGAAGGCCTGTGCAACATCAAGGCTCAGGTTGTAAGGTTTTCCTTCTTTGAAATTAATACAAATATACTCATTTTTCTCAATAAGCTGTTGTTAATGGTTTATTTCATAGATTCCTTGATCACTATGATAAGCATGGTTTATGATAATGTCTATACAGGTGCTATGTAATACTTTTCTTGTTTGTGTTGAAATTTTACAACGAAACTCCTTCATGCCTTGCCGAAGGACAACCATGACTTAAACAAACAATACAAACACAGGGACACAGTGAGTCTTGTTTAACACCTATATGAGCTTTCTTTCCTCTCATATGGCCAAGAAAGATTAGTCTATGTGGTTGTTTGTTGCTAGATACTTTTAGTACTAGGAGATCGGTTTTGTCCGCGATAATGATTTATCTGTAACAACACACCTTCAACAAGGTTTCGATACCATCATGTCCTTGTACCTGTGCGATGTCTTGAGGTATGATAAAGATATATCAATACTGGGACATTCGTGTGTCATAGTTCATCAGATCTGAGGGATAATGTCAAGCGCAGGGATGACTATTGTAAATTACAATTATAGATCCTCAGTGTAGGAAAAAAATAAGTATTTCATGGTAGTCCAATTCATAGAATTTACATCTATCATCTGCAATGAGAATGAGCCCAATAAATCTCTATAAACCCAGTAGAATATCCAATTTGATTTCTGTTGATCTATAAGACCAATAATACCCACAAAAAGTCTTTTCTTCATTCGATAGATTGGGACTGTCTTTAGTGAAATTGTACCCTTTATACTCCTTCTTACGCCTTTATCATCTACAGAATATACATTGAGCTTAGGATATTTAGGATAAATATTTACGAGACTTTGGCTGAGGTACTAAGTTTAAAGCCATTGTTCTCCCTCATTGAATTGTCAAACCATTTGAACTGGCGAAGTTTAGAAAGATGGAGACTTGGACCAACAGGACACTACAGTAAAAGACAGAAAGACAGAATTTCTGAGAAATTGATATGCAGATACAACACTTCATAATGGTGCTTGTATCATCATCAAACCACATAAGGTTTGTCCTTGAGATAGCACACAGTCCCAACAACGAAGCTACCGCAGCATTCGAGTGAACAAGAATGATCTTCGATCATCTTAGAATGACTTCCAGAATTTATGGTCAAGTACTGGAATAGAATACAGCCTCTAAGAAATTAGTTTCATGCCAAAAATGTTCTGCCTGTAATAATTCTTCATCCCCACAGTCCATATGCGCAGCTCATGAGGAAAGGAAAATTCATTGCCCCTCCAGAGAATAAATCGAACCATAGGCACCTTCAAAGATACAAGCTCATCCTTATAAGAGCAGTCATCCTGTGACTGGCCTCAGATGATAATTTCATAATCTGATTACTTGCTTCCTTTCACTTGCTTGGGCTTATCCTCACCTGAGCTCTGATACCATGTTAATTTTTAGATAACGTGTTCTTTGCTTGAGTTAGTTACTTCATTAGCCCATTATCAATTCCATTAGACCATTAGAAATCATATTAATCATCATCATATGACAGTAACTAATGAAATAACATTGAATGAACGTGCAGAAGACAAGCCGAGACAAGGGAACAAAAAGATATGGCTCAAGCCAGGGAAAAAACCCAATATGGGGAAAACCCTTGATCAATTCATCTTATTATCAAATATCAAGTGTTCAACAGAGAGAGAGAGAAAATACAAAGATGGGATCAAAATAACTTGCCGATACAAAGTTTCAATAACACTACTCCTGGACCTAGTCAATCCTCTGGTTAGGGCACCTGTACATTACTAATGGATTTGATTTAGGGCAACAACTGATCTCAGCAAACAAAGTTCAACACACATTCTTTCAACTGCATCCCTCCTTATTCTTCATCAACTTTTCTTAGCAAGTTCTGGTAGCTGATCTAAGATCATATAGAAATCATTGAGCTTCATCATGATGGACTTTGGATTGGGTTTCAGAGACATGCACCTTCAGCCTAGCTTCAATACAAGAAGGCCTTCAAAACAATGCGGTTGCAAGGATACTGATGTTCAACCCTCCTTCAAGATATCTGAAATACTTTCAGCAATCACCAGATGGCTAGGAGATAATGTCAGCGGTTTGTTACAGCATCTCAGTCATCTGAATAGTGGTCTTTAGTCCTGCGGTTCAACAGTAAAGGAGTCTCCTTACTGCGGTTTTCTTGTTGAAAGAGAACCCTTTACTGACCAAATCATAACCCTCTTCATAGATGCCCTAAACCCTAGAGAAGTTCTAAATTGAGCTCAAACTTGTGAAATTCAGAACCCAAACAATACACTTCCACCCATGCTGCCTCAGAGATATCCTGACCACGGTGCACCCAATTCTCTGACCAAATTGCAGAAACATCCTTGATGATCGATGTGTCAAAATGAGGTATGGAGAGTTTCCTTATATACAATTTAGACATGAACTTTTGGAGGCAAATTTAAAATTCAAATTTCAAATTTTCTCGCTTAAACCAAATCGTGACTCAGCATTTCTTTTGAATAAACAAATATTTTCCCTTATCCAAATTGGACAATATTTATATCAATTTTGGTCCTCTCGAAAAGAGGAATACAATGGAATCATTATCTCCATCAACTGAGGATAGTTTCCAATTTTAACACTATCTATCTCAGCATGTGATGCTTCCTTGTCTTGCTTCTCCTGCTTGTCCTTCTTTTTGAGAGGACACTGGGTACTATAGTTGCAAAACTCGTCACACCTGAAGCACTTGACCTTAAATAGGTCGTTCTTCTTCCTTCTCTGCTCCCCCTGCCCCTGACTAGGAGCCTTTGATGCGAGGGCCACATTCTCCTCCTCCTTCACCACCTTCGATTCACTACTAATGTTGTTGCCACTAATGGAGCTCTTTATCAGAGCTCATCTCAACTCTTCATGATGCAAGTCAGACCACACCATGTCCCATTATGGTAGCTTGTCTCTATCCAATATGCTTTGGACGAAGACTTTCCAATCCTCCAAGACATTGTTTAGTGCCAATCGTACTAGCTCTGAAGGTTGAGCACTGCCCCAACAACTGCAAGCTGGTCTCGGACCTCCCGAATCCTGGTGAGGTAGGGATTTATGCCTTCCCCCTTTTGTATCCTGATGCATCTCATCTTTTCTTCTAGTAACATTTTCCATTGCTCGAAAGTACCCAGATATATCGTGGAGATAGCATCCCACATCTCTTTGGTCGTTCCCTTGGCCATTATATGTGAGACTATATGTTCATGAACTCCATCCAAGATCAACTGCTTCGCCTTCGCCATTTCCTTCCTGTATTCTTTCTATTGATCCGCATCCCGGGGAATTTCCACCAAAATATATATATAGGCTTTCAGGCCATATTCATCTAGAAGGAAGGACATCATAGCCTTCCAGATGACATAGTTCAAAGATCCATCCAACCTATCTTGATCCCTAAGTCCTGTTGTGGCCATCTCTAAAATTGTTGAAAACCCCCTCTTTCCTTCTGCTTGGCTGCTATTATGCTACTCACACTCCCTTCTGGAATGCATGGATCTGCTAGTTGCTACTTCCAATCTTCCTGGAAAAATAGAACTTCTGAGACTCAAAGTTCCCTGAGAGAAATGTTCCCTATGTTGTGTGTGCTTTTCTCTTCCACTCGACGCTGGTTGTGCTGCTGCAAAACCCTCTACATCCAATGAAGGAATCTTCTCAACAAAAATTTGAGCTGCAATTGCTCTCTATGACTGTTGGAATCACTAACTCGAGCAACTCATCATATTTGCAACCCTGCAACTGGAAATTGAATTTTTGCCTCAATAATTTGGCCTGTCTGTCAAGGAACTATGTTGCCTCTAAGAATTTCGGTCTGATGCTCCCTCTGAGCAGCAAAATTCTTTCTTCCGCTTCTCAACTTCCTGGCTAATCACTTACGCTTTGGTTCCATGTGAAAATTTCAAATTTAAAATCCTATTGCAACAACTAGAAATGATTCTTCTAATTGTTAATTAATTTTAACAATTTATTTTCTACAACAAATACCAAATAAATCACACTGCAACCTTCACAAATAAAACTGCAGAAATAAAATAGCGCTAAAAACTAAGAAAATACTAGCACACACACACACACACATAAAAATGACATCGTTATTTTTGGACAATTGTCCCCAGAAAAACCCAACTTGGGAAAACTGGTGCAACAACTAAGGGCTTTTATTAATATGCAACAATGAATTTTGAGTACAATAAATGGATTCCCAACTGGCAATCCAAACAGAGAGAAATACTGGCAAAAATACAGTGAGGAATTTTCCTCACCCCACACGCAAATCTGACATTGAAGATTGGCCTCTAACACCCTCTACGTCTTGCCCTGCGTCACCCTTTGCGTAGGCGCAAAATCGTACGACCTAGATCTCACATTGAGTTGCCTCTTTTGCTTGCCACTGACTCTAGAAACGTTTCTCCTGGCCTGTACGAAATTATTCTGCCACCAGAACTCTAAAACGACTTCCCGAATATGCAAATCAAACTGCCTATTAGAGGCTTCTACACAACGTCAACCTCACTGTGGCTATCTTTGCCTCTTTTTAATGCACTCTCCAGATTTGGAGAACTTCCTCCGACCTCACTATATATGCCCCTCACTGACTCAACTTCGATATCTAGCTTTCCGACAACTATTATTGCTCTCTGGAAATTGATCTGCCAAGGAAATCAAACTTCTAGTGTATCTTCTCCAAGTGTCCATCAAATTCTTCTTATAATCCTCTATTGGAGCACCAATAACCAAGATTAAAACTTAATCAATGGCTATGATCATCTTGAAGTCGATTCGTGTGAGTTTTAGACTATTCTCACCTTGACTTAATTAATTATGATTAATTAACCATAAAGTTTAGACTGAGGAAATATTTAAAAATCGGTTAATAATCTAATTAAGTCATCTCTAGGTGGAATTTCCATAAACAATTTGTGGGTTTTGGAGATCTCATGTATTCTATCATCTCCACCAAATTTAGTGGCTAGAACACATACGATGCTACAAAAATACATTTCCTTCAAACCCTGTCATTTTTTATCTCTCTGCTATCTTCATTCCTTTCACTCTTCTTTGATCATGAACTTCATCATAAGTGTCTTCACGAGGGTGATCTTCAATGACCTTTCTTTAGCCTAGCTCTCATACCATGTTAATTTTTAGGGCTAGATTATTCTTTGTTGTAGATAATTTCATTTTAAAACTTTTTCAACATTTTTCACATTACATTCACCTCATAACATCATCTCATCATTACCAACTATGTAGAGAGAATAATAACATCAACAAAGCAACGGAACAATAAGGAACAACTAAAGAAAATCATAGACAATAGTGACACCAGGATTTAGGTCAGAGACTAGGGAAAAGCCCCCCAAGGGGAAAAACCCAACCAAGTTCTTCGTCTATTAAATATTCATTAAATGTTCAGTTGAGGTACAATGTACAATAGTAATGAGACACATCTATCAACATTCAATACATTAGGCCTCCTAAAATAAAACAAGTAGCAGATATGTATAGGGAGGTAGATCTCCACCTAGCATATTTCTCTGTCAACTCAATGAGAGTGTCCCTTCTATATCAATGTCATAGTCACTGTCATCAAAGCCATTGTTATGCAACAAGATTAGTGTCGGCAAGGTCATAGTCTCATTGTCAACAAGGTCAGTCTTACTGTCAACAAGATCATTGTCTCGCTGTCAACAAGGTCATTGTCTCGCTTTCAACAAAGCCACTATCTTACTATCAACATTGATGCCAAGATTTTGCCAAATTATTTCTCCATAAAACAATTCATGTTAAATACCAAAGTTTACACAATCATCCAATGGGATTGCAATCTGATTTGAAGAAAAAATAAGCCCCTTAATATCCATTCTATTTCCTCAATTGATAGCTAAGCTATGTTTTTAACAAAACCATTTCAAAGAATTCACAACTAGTTGGAATCATCCACCATACTACATTCCAATGTTTAATTTTCCCTGATATAATACTAAATTAACAATTATAAATTAGCTACGCTGGAAATTATTATATTTCTTCTATGCATGGATCCTGACACCACCAATATTATCACTCATAATTTTTACAAGTAATCAATCAAAGGTTGGATAATATCAGTTCAATTGACTAGTATGCAGAAATTTTACTTGTGGATGTAACAACATTGCATTCTATTATAAATCCATTGGGAAGAACCACTGGAAAGAGCGGAAAAATGGTTGCTTGGAATGTCCATCAAATCAACAAATAAGTACATTTCTTATACATTCATTTACAATACTCCACCAAACCAAAACAATATCACATCTTGAAAAATATATTACAACAAGATAGTTTTTTTCTCAATGACTAAGAGAGGATTCATAATGGAAAGAACTCATTTTTTCCTCCTCTTACACTCATACTTTCAATCTTTTCTAGTGTTCCACACACTTACTAATTTATAAAAATCATTCTAAATCTAAAATAGGATCAAGATCCATTATTTTAGTAACTAATTTGGAAAAATCAAAACTAAGACTAATTTTAGCTAGCCTAATCTGTAATATTTGATGATAATGTTTCTAGAGTCCGACTAATTATTACAAAATTAAAAGCATTGCATGAGGAATACAACTTCCTCAAAAAAATATTAATGTCTAATAATGTTTCTAAAAATTTGTCGATGCTCCTGCATTAGGCTCCCAAAGAACAAAATATTCTTGAACCCTTGTCCAAGAGATCTTTAACCCTTGTTGTAACTTGTCTTCAACTGTAATTCTTCATGATGGCTTAAATTTCCTCCAGCATCCCAAGGTTCTCCATTAAACAAATGAAGTCTATTTTGGTATGCTCTTGGAAACTTAGTTTTCAATCCTTTTGGCTAATTCCTTCAAGAATCTCTTTGGAAGAACCTGAACCTGTACAATTGAAACCGTCTTTCCTGCGCATGAAACAAATATGTCAAAATTAATTTGAAAAAATTTCTTTATGGTTCCCAAAGTACTTGCTTTGTTCACTTCTTCCATTTCTTGTCCAAAAGATTCTTCATTATGATTGTCTTCATCTAGAATTTGGAGTTCTTCACACATTAACTTCTCACTAGGTTTCAAGGCAACCTTCTCCTTGACATTATTCTGTTTTTCATTTATTAAAATATCTTCATTCATAACCATTTCTGCCATGGATACTCTTCGTTGATATCTGTTTTCTACCATAAACATTTCATTGATTATCATACTCCCATATTCATTGAACAGATCATGCTTTTCTAGAAAAAAATGATTTACCTCAATTATTGGTTCACATTCCTTGCATCATGTTTCATCCTTCAAAAATTATTTGTTATCCAACATTACCACTTGATTACTACTTGCAGCCTTTAATGGTAGAAGAGTATGTAAATTTCTCATCTTTCTCAAAATTGTAAGTGTTTTGGTTTCCATTATGTCTTACGTCTTTGTCGAATTGCCAAGGTCTTCCTAACAGAATATGGCAAACGTCCATTGGAAAGATATCACACAAAAGTTCATATTTATAACTTCCAATTTGAAATTATACCTTACATTACTCAGTAACAATAACTTGATGACCCTTTTCTAACCAAGAGACCTTATAAGGTGTAGGGTGTGGTTTCTTCTTTAAGTTTAAATTTTCTACCATTTCAACAAGACTATATTATCTGTGTTGTCACTATCAATCACAAGTTTGCAGCACTTACCTTTGGATTTACAGATAGTTCTAAAGAGACTCCTCCTTTGAGTTGGTTCATTGGTCTCTTTTTCTATTTGGATCAACGCTCTTTTTAATAGCAAAGACTCACCTTCCTCAAGAGCATTTACAACTACAACTAGATCTCTATCCTCCTTTTCCTCTGCCACATGAGCACCTCGTTGGCTTGTTGATCTATGTTCAGGACATTCCCAAGACATGTGCCCTAATTTTCCATAATTGTAACATTTGGGTTGAAAATCTCTTCCTCAAACTTTTCCTCTGTAAAATGATCTCCTCCCTCTGAAATCACTTTCTCTTGGTGTTTGATTACTAGAACTTTCTTCCTCTTCCTTTGGAGACTGAACTCCTTGTTTTTTGATTTGTCCCTTATCCTTTACAGGACTTCTTCCTCTACTTAGTTATTGTTTCTGGGAAATATTCTCTTCTACTGTCAAAGTTCCCTAATATGCATATTCCATGGTTTTCAAAGGCAACACGCCAATTTCATCTTGAATATCAAACCTTAAACCAGTGATGTGTGAAAATTTCACTACTGAAATTATATTGCAGCAACTAGAATTAATTCTTCTAACTGTAAATTAATTTTGCAGTTGATTAATAACGGAAACGAAGAATTAATCACACTACAATATTCACAAATAAAAAATATCACGGAAGATAAATTGGAAACTGAGAAAACACTGGCATACACACAAAATTATGACACATTTATTTTTGGACAAAAGTCTCCGAAAAAACCAAACTTGGGAAAATCGGTGCAGCAGCTGAGGGTTTTTATTATTAAGCAGCAGTGAGAAATTATGAGTACAATAAATATCACCAAACTGGGGAATATCTCCAAGAGAAATATTGGGAAAAATTCTCTGAGGGAAACTACCCTCTCTCCGAGCAATCTCGACACTTGATTGCCTCTGAAAAGCTATTCATCAAACAAACTCTGCGCGAGCCCTGCATCACCCTTGCGCATTCCCTCACATGCTCTACCTGAATCAATTTCCAATCTAGCCATCCTACATGTTGTTGACTGAGAAAATGTTTGTCCAACACTATGGAAAATATTCCCAGCCTTTGTAATTGAAAATGAGCTCCTTTGTTGGGAATACTTTAGCTCTCGATGTTTTAGTAGTTAAATTATCTCATTAGTTTTGAAGTTCAATTTTCAGCCATGTTTATTTTTCTGTTTCATCTTTTTAAGATGTTCAAGTTCTTGTTGGGGTAAGTAAAAGTTTGCATTGCATTTTACTTTGTTTTATAAGTTTGGGGTTTTATGATATTTTGGTTGTTAAATTTTAAGGTTGGTTATGAAGTTCAATTTTCTGCCATGTTATTTTCTCTTTTTGTTTTAGCCTTTTGAGATGTTCATGTTGTAGTAATTTTAAAGGTGATTGTTAATGAGAATTTGGAATAGGTTTCATTCCACTGCTACTGCTACGGGTGTCTAGGCTTTGAATTTTGAGTTCATTTTTCTATTGGTGCACTGATCTTCAAGGTCATGTTATTTATTTGTTCGTAGCCTTCAAGTTTAAAGTTTTTCACTGTAATTCTAAACTGCGAACCATTTTTCAGGAAAATGAAAATTGCTTAGCCAGTGTTAGTTTGAATTGATATGATATGATTTTAGCAGAGAATGGAGTGGACAATGTGATAGAGTGTAGAATATTTTAATTAACAAAGTTTATTGTAGGGTTATTGTTGTAATTTTGTATGCTGACATTATTTTTTTTTGCAAAGAAGTTATGGCATAGTGTTACATGTAACAGAGAGCTATATACATACTTTGCATTTTATATTGAAGCTTTGTAATTTTGAGTGACTTTTGTTGTTATGGGTATCTTCCATTCATTTATGGTTGATTCATTTTGTTAGAGATCCTTGATGCCATCTGCAAACATATTGGTATCGAGTTTTATTTTGTAATTCTGTTGTATAATTGTTTGACTCGATGTTGGGAAGAATTTAGCTCTCATTGCTGTTGGGAATAACTTAGCTCTGGATGTTTCAGTAGTTAAATTCTCTCATTAGTTTTGAAGTTCAATTTTCAGCCATGTTTATTTTTTTGTTTCAACTTTTAAAGATGTTCAAGTTCTTGTTGGAGTAATTAAAACTATTCACTATTTGTTCTGTGTTGTTAGCTGAGTTATGTAGGGTGTAGTGATGTCATCCTATGTGTTCAGGAAAAACTAACAACATACAATATCAAATAACTAACAGAACTAGTATAAAGAGGTATTCTTTGCAACATGTTGTGTGTGGATAGATATGTGAGATATGGTTTGTGAAGTATGATGAAAACATTTAAATTCTACTTGCTGTAGTAGACAGGAAATCTGGGATCTATTAAGATAAAAAAGTCCAAACATATAGAAAAACTTCATACATCATACACTATCAAAAAAACTAACATAACCAACAACATTCTCATGTCATTCTATCATAATGTTCCATTATACTAGACTATAGATGTTCCTTCTAAGATCGATTTTGGTTACAATGTTGCATACAATATTGAATAAATAAACCTTCATGTGATAAGAAAAATAGACAGTGCATTCAAAATCCACATCATAATGTGGTTTCAACCAAAAACATATAACACCCCTATTCTTTATGGCCTTGAGAATCTTTAGTGCCAAATCCTGAGTTGCCTGATTGAGCCAAGTAGGTTGGCCTTCCTAAGAAGGGTTAATTAGGTTGTGGTTGATTGCTGCCATATAATTGAGGCCAATTTGTCCCTTCCAACCATGGAGGAATTGGGTACCCATATCTCACACTTGCGTTAAGTGGAGGTGTGTGATGAGCATACATTTAATTCACACCTCCTGTGGTAGGAATAAGGCAAGTGGGTAAACCCCCATTTTGATAGTGAGGCACTTGAATGTTTATGAGGTCTTGGAATAATGGTGTATTATTTACAATATTGTCCAAAGTGTTGTTTATTTCCCTGGTTTCATCAACTATGCTTGCATTTATGCCAACCATATCAGTTATCCATTATTCCTTTTCAAACATTTGTTTAGCCTTTATTGCTTCCTTTTCCTGTCTTGCAATTTTTTTTGTTGCTCCTTCTCTTGCCTTGCTCTCTCTCATTCAAGCCTTTCATCTGCTCGATGTTGTGCTCCAACAACCCTTGCTGCCTTCTTCTCCTTGGCTTGATCTTTTTTTCTTTTTTTTTTAATTCCTGAATTTAAACAATTTTCTTTTCAAACTCAACTAAGAGTTTTTTATAGTCTTTTGAGGTGAGTAACTGTGAACTTCAGCCCAAATGAAGACTACCGAGTGTTCCTAGCTTCTTTTTCATTGACACTCTTTCTACTGGTAGCTTTAGGAACCGCCCAAGTAACTTCTCCACCCCTCCACCCACCTGCATGTCATTGCTTGGCACTTGCCTTTCAGTATCCGTGACAATTGATTGAACTATATTGTTATCTTCATCTGGTGCCTCATTATGTGCTCCATCTTCTTTCATTGATCTATTGTCCACAAAAAAATAAACAATTTCACTGTTCAATTCAGCCGGTTGTGAAGGCATGTTCATGCTTTGTTCATTGGTTCTTGAGACACTATGTTCATTCAAATTAATCATGGCTTCTATCAGCCATGATGGTGGGTTTACTTGGCTTGGCAATGTCAATTGGTCATTTTCAATGTCATTAACGATATCAGCAATTTCATTTTCAACTACATTTGCATTAACATTATCAACAATTTCATTTTCAATTACATCTGCATTGTCAACTGCGTGTTCAATAATGTCATTAACAATATCAATAACAAAATTTCCATGTGCTTGAGTTGGTAGAACAACCTCCATGTTGCTATTGTGTTTCACATCCCTACTCATCATCATCAACCTATAATTGTCTTTGAGAGGGAAATTATATTACCAGTTGCAACCACATTAGCATGTTCATGTACTTCTTGCACTTCAACATCTGTTTGGACATGCCCTTCTCCCTGACCATTCACATGAAACCCTTGGCTACAACCAGTATCATGCATAAGAGCATCATAATTCAGTGGTCATACTCCTGTTCTCTTAAAGGCAGCCTTGATATTTGATGGTGTCAGAGCCCTTTTAAAATATTTACTTGCAAGCTTTGTTAGCTCGAACATTTTCACTTTAACCCTTGGATTCTTTGTCATCCATGCAGTACGCTTTGACCTGAAATAGTTTTTGAAAGGGTCAAACATTCTAACATCAAGGGGTTACAATCTGTGAGTGCTATGAGCGGGCAATGTTAAAAGGTCAATGCTCAAATTGTTTGTTTCCTCAATTGTTTGTACAACCATGTGGCTTCCATGGCCATCTAATATCAATAGGTGTTTGTTATTAGGTGAGACACCACCTGGCATAGATGTAGTAAAGTGGAAAGATCAATTTAAAAAAAGTTCTTTAGTTATCCATGCATGGAAATGTGTAGCCATGCATGCACCTGGTTCGTAGTTTTGTATATATTTTTTCAACTAATTTTTACCTTTAAATAGATAAAATCCTGGAATTGAAGCACCAATTGAATTGACACAACATAAAATGATTATCCACTCCCTACTCTTAGGCAAAATATTTGGCACATTTCGGCTCTCTCTCTTGGAAATTACCCACATGCCACAATTCCTTCCCTCATGTAAACATGTTTCATCACAATTCTATATATGGCCTACACCATAAGAATGTTTATCATATGCACTAAAAAGAATGTCATAGAACTTACATACAATTGCAGGGTGCAAATTTAATGCTTTGTCTCTGTCAATGTCTTCAACTGTATGCAATACAAGGTATGGATGCCTTTTTTTAAACCCAAACCACCATGATTTACCTGGAAACCCATCTTTGAATGGGTTTGGCCTACCTTGACAAATTTGAGCAACTGTCATTTGAGTTGTATCAACTCTAGTCTGTGTCTCAATTGGGTCATTTCTTTACACCACTCAACCACCTTGGCTTCCTCCTCTTTAGTCATAACTGTAAGAGGCCCTCTACGTTTGATATGAGTGAGCCCATTTATCCAATAATGTATTGATGAGGGAGGAATACTGTGTTTCTTTGCAGATGTCCAAACTGAATATTCATTATCTATGTCGTCAATTGCAGTTAACATTTCTTATTTTTTTCAGCCTCTTGTAGTGTTGATCTTTTTAGTTGAACTTTCCCCTTGGGCTATATTTAACAGTGGCTTTGTGAGTGATGGTGTGACAACATCAACTTCAGCCACATGGTCATCCTCAACAACATTGCTTGGAGCATTATTGACATTCACATCACCTGTCATTTCATCATCTGTTGAAATGCATAGCAGCTGGGCACCCCTAGTCACTCTTCTGCCACTTCTCCTTGTACGAGCTGCATAACTAACTCGTGCCATAGATGCAACTACCTATAGAATTATTGCATGCATTTAGTTAAGAATAATTGAAAAGTATGCTTTCATACAAGCCAAACATATCTCTGCTTTATTACAAGAGTTAACATGTATGTTAGTAGCAATTCAAGATATTTTCATACATATGGTTTTTTGACAGTATCCTTAAAAAAACAAATCTACAGATGGAATTAGTTGTATGTCTTCAAATATATAGTGGTTATTGTTTTGATAATTGTTTTTACACTTAAAATATAATGATTGTTTTGATAGCTTGTTTTTACACTTAAAATACAATGATTGTTTTGATAACTTGTTTATAAAAGCTAGCATTGCCTCCTGTTGTTTGGCTTTACAAATCAAAAGAGACATGTTTCATTTTCAGTTTACTACATGCCAAACCAGTTTTACTACTTTTAGGTTTAGGTTCGTCCAAGATGCATATTAGATAAGTATATGACTATTTTAGTGATTTATTAATAATTATTATTAGTGAATGGAAATTGGTCATAAGGATTTTAATTCTTGTATCTTGAATGCCTACTTTTGACAAAATATGATCATCTTTATGTCTGTCGAGGATGCCAAGAATAACCAGGCCTGTCAATACCCCATGACCTACTATAGGCACTATTACAGTCCCAATTTGAACCTTCATGGGCTTTCATCAAACAATTTGGGACTATATAAAAATATATAAATGTCATTTCAGATCTTGCAAGAATAATTTCCAAAACAGTAAGATTTCTTAAGTGGACCAGTCTTAAAAATTTCCTACGTATTTAGAAAGATAAATTAGTGCAATATATGTTGTCTGATGATGTTATGCGGTATATAGTGCAATTTAATATAGCCTCATGACACCTTTTGATAATTTGAGTAGTTTCTCTGATTTAGAATTCTTTCTTTGCAACTTTCTAAGATTGAAAATCATGTTCAATCTGGTATGTACTATGGTTTGAGAATTTTGAATGTTAATTATTTTTCCTCGCAGCTTAACCACAACTCTCAGCTATTTGTCTTGGAATTGAAGATTTCCTCAGTGTATATTCATATTAAACTAAAGCATGTTGTGTAGTTACCTAAGAGATATACAAAAGTCTATAATAATAATAATATAGAGCATGATTTAATAGATAATGGTCACTAGTTCCATGAGTGCATTTCTTTCTTTCCCATTTATAACAGTTTACGGTGTATGACTCTCATCATTTCTTCATCATTTTCATATACAAAAGTTTATCATAATAATAATACACAGCATGATTTTATTTATAGCCTCTTATTTACAAGTAGCCAAAGGAAAATTATTGAAATTCTTCGAGACTCTTAGGGTTGAGCTTATCAGTAAATCTGTAATAGTTACTGTTGTGTCCCCTGGTTATTGTTTTGATAACTTGTTTTTACACTTAAAATATAATGATTGTTTTGATAGCTTGTTTTTACACTTAAAATACAATGATTGTTTTGATAACTTGTTTATAAAAACTAGCGTTGCTTCCTGTTGTTTGGCTTTACAAATCAAAAGAGACATGTTTCATTTTCAGTTGACTACATGCCAAACCAGTTTTACTACTTTTAGGTTTAGGTTCGTCCAAGATGCATATTAGAGAAGTATATGACTATTTTAGTGATTTATTAATAATTATTGTTAGTGAATGGAAATTGGTCATAAGGATTTTAATTCTTGTATCTTGAATGCCTACTTTTGACAAAATATGATCATCTTTATGTCTGTCGAGGATGCCAGGAATAACCAGGCCTGTCAATACCCCATGACCTACTACAGGCACTATTACAGTCCCAATTTGAACCTTCATGGGCTTTCATCAAGCAATTTGGGACTATATAAAAATATATAAATGTCATTTCAGATCTTGCAAGAATAATTTCCAAAACAGTAAGATTTCTTAAGTGCACTGGTCTTAAAAATTTCATGCGTATTTAGAAAGATAAATTAGTGCAATATATGTTGTCTGGTGAAGTTATGCGGTATATAGTGCAATTTATTATAGCCTCATGACACCTTTTGATAATTTGAGTAGTTTCTCTGATTTAGAATTCTTTCTTTGCAACTTTCTAAGATTGAAAATCATGTTCAATTTGGTATGTACTATGGTTTGAGAATTTTGAATGTTAATTATTTTTCCCCGCAACTTAACCACAACTCTCAGCTATTTGTCTTGGAATTGAAAATTTCCTCAGTGTATATTCATATTAAACTAAAGCACGTTGTGTAGCTACCTAAGAGATATACAAAATCCTATAATAATAATAATAATAATATAGAGCATGATTTAATAGATAATGGTCACTAGTTCCATGAGTGCATTTCTTTCTTTCCCATTTATAACAGTTTACAGTGTATGACTCTCATCATCTCTTCATCATTTTCCATATACAAAAGTTTATCATAATAATAATACCAATGTTGTATATTTCCTCATATTTGAATTATCATCTTTTCTTTCAAATCCGTTTTCTAATGTTTTCCGAGATCACGCCCCAATATCTCCATTTATTTTTGTTGTCTCGCGAAGATTTGCTATAATGTCTAAAACACACATATTTTATATGTCGGGCCGAAGCCCCTTAGACTAGAGCTCCTCCCCCGCCTTGATAAATGGCATACCCGGAGTCCGGGGACCCGCAGGCCAGAGGAAAAGGGGGGCTTATCATTTGAGTCTCGGGCGTCGTCGCAGCCGTCCGATTCAATTAAATCAACGGCACGGCAGCTAACTTATTGGCAGGGCCCCCCATATGTACACCCCACGCCCGAAACAGGCGGTATTGCCCCGCACCACCCTCGTCAAAGCAGTGGTATTCCCCACGGAGGCAGCGATGCCATAAAACTCATGCCACGTGTTCTTGGTACGAACGGGAAACCGCCCATCCCCCGCGCGTTAAACTTCAACCGATGGCTGGGCAGCGGGATTCACAAGGACCGTCGGATCTCCAGATCTCCATCCAACGGCGGAGATGCAATAAAATCGTCCGCCCATTGATACGTACCCGCCAGGTCCCACAGCCCGCCACCGTGTCACTATTACACGCCTCCGCCCATTAATTCACTCGCCACGTCGCCTCCCATTTGCCCCCTGTTCGCCTATGTGTCTTCCCCCGTACATCCCTCCATGCCAATATATATATATATATATATTTTTATGTGTTTTATTCACATTCGCCGCCAGTTTTTCTTCCCTACCCCTCTGTGTGACTTTTCGTTCTTTTTGCGAAAAACCTCCATTGTTCGCTCCCAGCACCCCGTATGCCACCATTTTTGGTCTATGTCCCCATCGTCTCCTCCATTCACACTTCCGTCACCTCTGCCTGCGTCTGAGTCAGTTTTTCTAATAGTTTCGGGGTTTTGCAGGTTCTAAATGGTAGAAGAGGTGTCTAAATCCACCGCCTCCATTCCAGAGAATCAAGAATATATCAGAAGGTGATTTCCTGCAGGCGAAATTTAATGGAAGAGACTGAGAGCAGATGCATGAAATGACTGCCATTAAAGAAAATACAGATGTAAATTCTCGGAACCCTCCAGAGAAGTTCACCTCGCATTTAAGGTCCGGGACTCTAATTCAAAATCAAAGGCCAGGCGTACAGTACTGAATGGAAGATTTTCTCAGAACTCTCATGGTAGCAGATTTGCCTTCAGCCAAAAGCACCCCGATGTATATATATTTTATTATTTCTGTCTTGTACCTAAGGAGATTTTTACCTCCCAGCATTAATTTCTGTATACAGGTAGTTAGGTATTTATTTATAACTTGTCATTCATAAAAAGGCGCGAGTGTTTTCCGCCATTGGATTGAAATATAGTCATTAATTGCTCCTTTCCCTCCCCCCTCCTCTAGAAGTTTCAGTCTTCTCTATAAATACCAAAAAAGAAGACATTGTTGGGGTTCCAGATTTCTGTAAGCAAGCTGAGCAGCGAGAAGACTACTGTATTCATCTTGTGATATTTCTGTATGAAGTTTCAGAGCCCGTAGGGTCTCAGTGAGGAGGGGTTATGACTGTATTGAGGATTCTGGTCTTTGGTATATTACAGTATGTAATTTCTTTCATGTGTTAATATATCATCCTTTTTCATGCAAACTTTCTTCTTGTATCATGTTCTAGAATGCGAGTGGCTCACTAGTTTGCAGTAAGGATTCATCTTGAGTGGTGCCCTTTCTGGAATTAGTCAAGCGCTTTAAATAGGCCTAGAAGTGATATGTTGTTCCATGTTCACTCTTTTCATAATTTCTACTATATTAGTGGCTTAAGGATTCGTAAATTGATGCGCCCTTCTGCCGGTAATATCTTCTTATGTTCCCTCACTGCCTGCACTTCTTGATATTTGATTTCTGTGGTATATTATATGAACCGGCCCTCTTTACAGTAAAGCGGTCTCTTAACTGTCTGATACTTTCATGCTGAAGTTTTACATGATGTCTTTACCTTACTCCTATCCTTGTATCAGCCTCTGAGAGAGAATTTGGACCCATTAAATCTAATTCAATTTCCTTGTTTAGAACAAGAGATAGTAGGTGAGTCCCTTGGACTGACAACCCAAACTATAAAGGACTCCTTGCTATATTAAGATGTCCTAGGCACTGGTCTATGGCAACTCTAGGCTGTCTCTAGGAGGGTGACTAAATCATCCACAACATCTTTCTGGCGCCGTTGCCGGGGAACGAATTTGAGAATATCAGTTTCCCTGGGTTTTCGACAAATTATTTCACTCTCTAATCAGGTGAGCACGGAGAGGTGAAGAGTTGCAGATTTCTCACCTTGGCGACTCCACTGGTCTTTATTTGATAAATCTTATTGGTAGTCCTGGCTCCTCATAGGCCGCATTTGAGGTCAGATACAGCTCAACTGAAAACACCCTACGTGTCTGACCCAGAGAAAATTATTCATAAAAGAGTTTGGAAGGAGAGGAAGTCAGCCCGTGCCGAGAATTCTGAGTGTTCTGTTGAAGATTATCCGCCTGCTTCTTCTCAAGAAGTTAGAACAGAAAATCCCGAGTTTTGTTTAGAAACCCCACGTAGGGGAAGTGCCCCAATTGGAGAAGAATCTTATCCTGTTTTCGAGGCTGAAGAGATTAAAGAGGTCACTGAGGTAGCTCCTGTTAATCGAGAATTATTCCCATCCACACCTCAGACCTCGGTGCAATATATTCCCATTGTTATTCACACTCCGCTTCCCCCTACCCCTCTCCCTTCATTTGTTTCTCAGACTGTTGTGCAACCTCCACCGCCCCCAATGGCCAATGTTCCTGCATTTCTCCTGAACAAATATGCTCCTCTGGCTTTACCCCAGGTGTTGAATGATATGCCGCAAGATTATCTGAAGATTCTGCCAAGATTCAATGGTGAAAGTGATATTGATGCTCAGAAACATCTCGAGACCTTCTGTTCTTTTGCAGAAAATTTGAACGTTGAACACCTGGATGTAGTTTTGAGGTTATTTGTGCAGTCTTTGGAAGGAGAAGCCAGAAAATGGTTTAAGACACTGGGAAATCGCTCAATAACCACCTGGGATCAAATGGAGAATGCTTTTTTTCAGAAAATGGGGAGAAAAGAAAGATCACGGTCAGTGTCTCACTGAATTTTATACTATGAAGAAGAAACAGAATGAAGGAGTATCAGAATTTATCAAAAGGTTCAACAAGTTATATCTAAGCCTGCCTCCGGAAATGAAGCCAAATGAAGCTGCTGCCAAGATAATCTTCATAGCAGCCTTCGACTTTGACTTCGGATTCTCCTTGAGAGAAAGGAAACCTGCCACACTAGATGATGCACAATCAGATGCTCTGGAACTAGAAGCGAACTTTGCCTCCACAGGAAAGTTAAAAGGGAGAATTGAGCCAGATGCCAGGAGGAAAGGTAAAGAAGAGGTTTCTACCTCTAACCAGGATAAATATTCAGATAAAATGGATGAAATAGGTAAAATGATAAAGAAGATGGTCAAAATGGAACTAGAAGCTAAAAACGCAGCTCCCAAGAACTATTACAATGCTCCGAACAGAGGGTACAATCCCCAGTATAAGAGGCCACCTCTCCAAATATTGCCGAGAGAGACAAGGGAGCAGCAAGATCAGGTACCTCACCCCTTGTACCTGGAAGGACCAGCAGATGACTCCACTGGGGAGGCAGCCTATGGATTAGAAGATTCCAATCTGGCTTTTTCAAACAATGATGACATGGACTGTCCCCTGCAAGAAGAAGATGAAGAAGCATACATTGACCATTATTGAAAGCAATTTGCTGATTTCATGGAAGCCCAATTCAATGTCAAATATGATCTCAGATCCTCGAGGAAGAGGACCCGAACTCAGGAGCAAGAAGAAGATCCACCTCAGAAAGAAACATCTGCTCAGAAGGAATCAGCAACAAAGAAAGGCGTAGAAAAAGGTAAGAATCTCCTGAATATCCCCTTGCAGTCAACTGATCAGTTTCCTTCTTCCTCTAAAATAGCCAGTCCTTCTAATGCTGAGCCAGTGTCAAAAGAAGTCAAGTCCTCAGTTGAGAATAAAGAGTCAAAAGAAGTAATGATAGAAAAATCCACATCTGCTTTTAATTTGCAAAGAGAGCTTGAAAAGATTAAGATTCCTGTTCCTCTGACTGAATTGTTAAAACAGCCTGTATATCAGTCTCAGGTTACCTCTTTCATGCCTCTTCCTGAACCACCAATTGCACCTGATAGTCTAAATCTTCAAGAAGAAAGACCCATGGTAGTCTTTGGCCCACACGTTGAGGAGATAGACCCTTCTACTCCTCCCTTTTATGTGTCCCTAGTCATTCATGACCTGCTGCTTCACAATTGTATGCTAGATTCTGGGGCTTCCCATAATCTTATGCCTTTGTCTGTCATGGAGAAACTAGGGCTGCAAATTACAAGACCATACAAAGATCTATATTCATTTGATTCTAAAAGGGTTAAATGCTTGGGAATGATAAAAGATTTAGTAGTCAATTTAGCTCAAATCCCAGTAAAAAGTGTGGTCATGGACATTGTGGTCGCTGATATCCCAGCTCGCTTTGGCATGCTGTTGTCAAGGTCCTGGGGTACGAAGATTGGGGGATCGATTAAATTGGATTTGACATATGCTACTGTCCCAGTCTTTGGTGGTCAGGAGAGGAGGCTTTATAGGGAGACCAGATTCGTTAAAATGGTGACCACTGCTGATTGTTCAGACAATTCTCCAGTTTATAATAAAGAGGGTGATTTCTCATGTTTTGTGTTAGAAGAAAATCGAAATTGTGCACATGAGCCTCTCTTTGGTCAAATTCAAGCCGAGCAGTCCAAGGAAGATCAGGAATCAGAAATATGGACTTTGCATTTTGATGGAGAAAATTCCAGGGAAGGTAATGGGGCTGGGGTATTGTTAATCTCCCCCACAGGAAAATGGGTACCGCTCTCTTTCAAACTGGAGTATGAAGCTACAAACAATGTAGCTGAGTATGAAGCATTTTTATTAGGCCTACAGACAGCTAGAAACATGGGCATCCAATGTCTGAAAGTATTGGGAGACTCCGAGCTAATAGTGAGGCAAATTAGGAATGAATGTCAAGCTAAACATCCTCGGCTCAGAGCATATAGAAACGAAGTATGGGACATGATAGAAAATTTCTTCTTAGCATTTAATATACAGTTTATGCCCCGGGAACATAACAGGATAGCAGACTCTCTTGCTGTGGCTGCCAGTACGTTCCGGCCTCCTCAGAACCCATTGTTAAGATATGAAGTGGAGGTACGTTATAGACCATCTATCCCAGATAATATAAAGCATTGGCAGGTCTTTGAAGATGACGAACAGATGAAGAGATTCATGGAGACAGTGGGAGAATTCACAGGCATGGAAATTGATGATGATGAGGAGGAAGAAGCTGAAAACATTGCTGAAGGTAAATGGGAAGAGAATATAGCAGGAAATAAAGTGCTGCAGTTAAAAGGGAATGTCATCCCTAGAGGTCTAGTGCCTCTAGAAAGATTATTCAATAAGAATGATGTTCCCATGCAGCCAAACAAAGCAGTAGAAGAAGACCAAATGAGAGATTTGAATCTGGGTACTGCTACTGATCCCAAAATTGTTAAATTATCTAAAAGAATCTCAGAGGAATATAAGGAAAAGTATTTGAAATTATTTCAGTCTTATAAAGATGTTTTTGCCTGGTCCTATGAGGACCTAAAAACTTTTGATGTAAATGTTATACAACACAAGATTCCACTTAGGGAAGATGCAAAGCCATATAAACAGAAGCTCAGGCAGATTAACCCCCTGCTTCTTCCCTCAATTGAGAAAGAAATTAGAAAATTGTTGAAGGCCAAAATAATTGTGCCCTTGAGGTACTCAGAATGGATAGCGAATCTTGTTCCTGTCAGAAAGAAGAATGGAGAAATCAGGCTGTGTGTGGACTTCAGAAATTTGAATAGAGCATCTCTCAAGGACAACTATCCACTACCTAAAATGGATCACATCCTGCAGAAAGTGGTGGGAGCATCCAGAATGTCAATGATGGATGGATTTTCAGGCTACAATCAGGTAGCTGTTTTCCCAGAAGATCAGAAGAAGACTGCGTTCACCACGCCATGGGGAACCTTTATGTATGCAAGGATGCCATTTGGACTGATTAATGCAGGTGCTACTTTTCAAAGAGCAATGGACATAGCCTTTATTGGAGAGCAGGACAAGTTCCTGGTGGTATATCTTGATGGCATCACGGTATTCTCAAAAAGTGATGATGAGCATATTGTACATTTAAGAAGAACTTTCGAAAAATGCAGAAGGTACGGCCTTTCTCTGAATCCCCAAAAATCTTTGTTTGCATTAGACGAAGGAAAACTCTTAGGACATATCGTGACTAAGGATGGTGTAAAAATTGATCCTAAGAGAGTTGAAGTAATAAATAGCATTTCTCTGCCAAGAAATAAGAAAGAAGTACAGGTATTTTTGGGCCGAATAAACTTTTTAAGGAGATTCATTCCTAACTATGCAGAGATAGTTAGGCACATAACCAATATGTTGAAAAAGGATAGTGAAGTTAAGTGGTCCCAGGAGTCTAGGGATGCATTTACAAGAATTAAACAAGCATTTGCCGAAGCTCCTGTGCTAGCAGGACCAGATTACAGTAAGCCATTTATGGTATTTTCATTTGCTTCACCACATACAATTGCTGGAGTGTTATTGCAGAAAAATGAAGAAGGATATGAACAGCCCATAGCTTTCTTCAGTCAAGTATTGTATGATGCTGAATTGAAATATAATATACTGGAGAAGCAAGCATATGCCCTGGTAAAGTCCCTTAAAGCTTTTAGAGTTTATATTTTGCAATCCCATATTACTGCTTATGTTCCCACAGCAGCTGTAAAAGACATTCTAGTTCAGGGAGACAGTGAGGGCAGAAGGGGAAGATGGATTGCAAAAATTCAGGAGTATGATTTAGACATAAAGCCTACTAAATTGATCAAGGGACAGGGACTTGCCAAGATGTTATCTGAATCTAATCATCAGGCTCTGGGCATTAATTTATCCATAATGGCAAATGAAGAATCAGAAAAAGAAGAGGAGCAACATGGACTAGAAATGGCCACACAAAAGGTACATGTAAAATATCTGACTAGTCCTTGGTATAAGCAAATAGTTGAATATTTGTTGACACTTAGCTGTCCTCCTGGCTGTGACAAAGCAAAGTACAGAGCGGTAAGGATGAGGTCTCAGAAGTATGTCATTGCCAATGGACAGCTCTATTGGAGAGACCCTCTGGGTATATTGCTGTTATGCCTCACAGAAAATGAAGTGCAGAATATAATGACAGAATTCCATGATGGAATATGTGGAGGACACTACAGCTGGAGGGCTACAACCAATAAAATCTTGAAGGCTGGTTTTTACTGGCCAAAATTGTATTCAGATACCTTTGCTTGGGCCAGAGCATGTGACAAGTGCCAAAGGTTTGCAGAAAGACAGAAGTTAGCATCTTTGCCCTTGATTCCCATTCATGTAAATGAACCCTTCCAGAAATGGGGATTAGATTTTATAGGAGAAATACACCCCCCATCAAGTGGCCAACATAAATGGATACTCACAGCCACAAACTATTTTATGAAGTGGGTGGAAGCCATACCTACAAGAAGAGCTACAGATGCTGTAATCATGAATTTTATAGAAGATAATATCATATCTAGGTTTGGCTGTCCTGCAAGGATTGTAACTGATAATGCTCAAGCTTTTAAGTCTGCCAGATTTGTAAATTTCTGCCAAAGATATAATATTGTATTAACTCATTCCACGGCATATTACCCCCAGGGGAATGGTTTAGCAGAATCATCTAATAAAACCCTGGTGAGGGCCCTCAAGAAAACAATAGCTGAAAATTAGAAAAACTGGGACTCTCAATTGAATTTTGCTCTGTGGGCAAACAGGATAACCATCAAAAGAGCAACAGGCAGGTCTCCATATGAGCTGGTGTATGGGCGGGCTGCAGTGTTTCCTGTGCAATTGGCATTGCCAGTGGCACGTTTCTTGCTGGAAAACCAGGATGAACCAGATGAGATGATTAGGAGAATCAATCAGCTGGTAGAGTTGGAGGAAACCAGGAACCAGGTGGACCAGAGACTAATAGAATACCAGGAAAAAATGAAGAAGGTCTTTGATCAGCATGCAAAGGATAGAAATTTTCAAGTTGGAGACCTGGTTCTTAGATGGGATGTCCGCAGAGCAGAAAAGTGCAAGCACGCTAAGTTTGATCCATTATGGTTTGGTCCATTCAGAATCATGAGTCAGGGGCGAAATAATACGTTTATGTTGGAGAATATACAGGGTGATTTTTTGGATGCGCCCGTAAATGGCCAATTCCTCAAGCCATATTTTCAATTCTGACCCAAGTGAAGAATGCCAGACTGTATATACTGTATATAAATTGCTTTGATTTTAATTTTTGCAAAAGAGGAAGAATTTTGATAATTACCTGGAGAAGAAGCGCGGAGAGAATAGAGAAGCGAAATGAGGAATTGAACGGTCTGCGTGTTCTCGACATGTCCGAGGATGAACATGCCGTCCCCAGAAGGAGCCGATGTTGTACATATTTCCTCCCTTTTTCAAATTCTCACCGCCCTTTCTTTTAAATCCATTTTCTAATGTTTTTGAGATCAAAACCCCAATATCTCCATTTAATTTTATGGTCTCCACCCGAAGATTTACTCTATAATGTCTAAAACACACATATTTTATATCGGGCCGAAGCCCCTTTGACCTTAGCCCCTCCCGCATTGATTTTCATGTGACCCGAGTTCCAGGACCACCGGCCAAGAGGGAAAGGGGCTTATTGTTTATTACCCAGGGCGTCGTTGCAACCCTCTGATTCAATTAAATCAACGGCGCGGTGATCGTCAAAGAATGAGGACCCCGCATATGGCCCCGGCACGCAACAAAACCGGCAGTTTTCCCCCCGCACCACTCTTGTGGGCTGGCGGTTTCGGACCGAACACCAGCGATTCCACACGGGATGTGCCACGTGTTCTTGGTACGAGCGGGAAACCGCCCATCCCCCGCACGCTAAACTTCAACCGATGGCTGGGCAGCGGGATTCACAAAGACCGTCGGATCTCCAGATCCCCATCCAACGGCGGAGATGCAACAAAATCGTCCGCCCATTGATACGTACCCGCCACGTCCCACAGCCCGCCACCGTGTCACTGTTACACACCTCCGCCCATTAATTCACCCGCCACGTCGCCTCCCATTCACCCCTTGTTCGCCTACGTGTCTCCCCCCGTACATCCCTCCGCGCCAATATATATATATATATATATTTTTATGTGTTTTATTCACATTTGCCGCTAGTTTTTCCTCCCGACCACTCTGAGTGACATTTCGTTCTTTTTGCGAAAACCTCCATTGTTCGCTCCCAACACCCTGTATGCCACCGTTTTTAGTCTGTGTCCCCATCATCTCCTCCATTCACACTTCCGTCACCTCTGCCTTCGTTTGAGTCAGTTTTTCTAACAGTTTCGGGGTTTTGCAGGTTCTAAATGGTAGAGGAGGCATCTAAATCCACAGCCTCTATTCCAGAGAATCAAGAACATATCAGAAGGTGATTTCCTGCAGGCGAAATTTAATGAAGAAGCCGGAGCCGGTACATGAAATGACTACAATTAAAGAAAACACAGACAGAGATTCTCAAAACCCTCCAGGGAAGTTCACCTCGCATTTAAGGTCCGGGACTCTAATTCAAAATCAAAGGCCTGGCGTACAGTACTGAATGGGAGATTTTCTCAGAACTCTCATGGTAGCAGATTTGCCTTCATCCAGGAGCACCCCGATGTATATATTTTATTATTTCTGTCTTGTACATAAGGAGATTTTTATCTCCCAGCATTAATTTCTGTATACAGGTGGTTAGGTATTTATTTATAACTTGTCATTCATAAAAAGGCGCGAGTGTTTTCCGCCATGGTATTGAAGTTGAGTCATTAATTGCTCCTTTTCCCTCCCCCCTCCTCTAGAAGTTTCAGTCTTCTCTATAAATACCAAAAAAGAAGACATTGTTAGGGTTCCAGATTTCTGTAAGCAAGCTGAGCAGCGAGAAGACTACTGTATTCATCTTGTGATATTTCTGTATGAAGTTTCAGAGCCCGTAGGGTCTCAGTGAGGAGGGGTTATGACTGTATTGAGGATTCTGGTCTTTGGTATATTACAGTATGTAACTTCTCTCATGTGTTAATATATCATCCTTTTCATGCAAACTTTCTTCTTGTATCATGTTCTAGAATGCGAGTGGCTCACTAGATTGCAGTAAGGATTCATCTTGAGTGGTGCCCTTTCTGGAATTAGTCAAGCACTTTAAATAGGCCTAGAAGTGATATGCTGTTCCATGTTCACTCTTTTCATAATTTCTGCTATATTAGTGGCTTAAGGATTCGTAAATTGATGCGCCCTTCTGCCAGTAATATCTTCTTATGTTCCCTCACTGCCTGCACTTCTTGATATTTGATTTCTGTGGTATATTATATGAACCGGCCCTCTTTACAGTAAAGCGGTCTCTTAACTGTCTGATAATTTCATGCTGAAGTTTTACATGATGTCTTTACCTTAATCCTATCCTTGTATCAGCCTCTGAGAGAGAATTTGGACCAATTAAATCTAATCTCACTCTTGTTAACAAGAGATGCTGTGTGAAAGTCCCTTGGACCCACAACCCAAATTATAAAGGACTCCTTGCTATATTAAGATGTCCTAGCACTAGGCACTGTCTATGGCAACTCTAGGTCAGCTTCCTAGAGGGCAATTAAATCATCTACAACAC
>JAXQQM020071385.1:0-80305 GCA_034641835.2 Pinus albicaulis | reverse complement strand
AGTTGTTGGACATTGGTTCAACGCTCCCCGTGTGTTTCGCCACATGGACTAACCGCCTCTCGTAGATCCTAACTCTGGCGATTGTAGCGGAGACTAATGCCTGTGGGTTTTGGTTTAACGACAATCTTTATTCCAACAAGTGGTATTAGAGAAGGTTCCTTTGGTGAAAGCTTAATATCTTGGAGGAGATCTGGTTGAGTCATGGACTGTCAAAATGTACCTGTGCTAAATACAACAAATTTTCCTGAATGGAGAGATAAGGTCAAGATAGGTTTAATGGCTGATGAACCTGAGGTATGGAAGCTTGTTTGTGATGGTTACTGCACAGACTCCCCCACAGTGAAAGAACAAAAGAGGAATGCCAAGGAAAAATGTGTGATATATAACAATCTTCATAACAAGGACCTTAAGTTGATAATGGATTTAACTTTAGCAAAAGAAATCTGGGACAGACTGCATTTCATGCATGGAGTAAACACTAAGGATTGCATTGTCAAGAAGGAGAAGAGAATTAAGAAAAATAGAAATTCATGTCAAAAACAAGATGTTCAATCAAATGAGGTACCTGCTATTGTGAATGGTAGTAAGAGCCATGAAGATATTGCAGCTGAAGAAAAAGCCAAACTTGACACAGCTCTAACTGAAATAGAAAATTTGAAGAATGAAAACAATGACCTTAAGAGATTGGTACAAATATGTGATGAGAAAGAATATGAAGACAGAAAAGAAATTATTGGCCTGAAGACACAGCTTGAAGAGGCAAAGAAAGTAGAAGACACTCTGCTGCAACAAATAAAAGAGAAAAATATGGAATGTGAGAGACTGGAAGAAGAAGTAGTGAGCATAAGAAAGCAATTAGAAAAGGCCCAAAGAGATTTATTAATGAATACTCCTCAAATGAAAAGCTCTAAACAGCTGGACCAGATTCTAAATGCACAAAGGTCACCTCTCATAAAGACTGGGATAGGATATGAAGGTGAAACTAGTAAGTCCAAGGTTGAAGATAACAAGAAAATCATTTTTGTAAAAGCTGTAAAGAACAGTGAAGCAACTCAGCAAATTCCTATAGAAGAAGAAACCAGCAGGAACATGAGTTGCAGAGAAAAAAACAAGAACAAGCAACAACATGAGAAGACAAAGAATGAAGGGATGAAACAATCAACAGAAAAAGGCTCATACACTCATGAGGATGAACTAAATAAATTTGGAAGATGTCAAAGAAGGTTCTTTCCTTCTATGAAAAATAGCACATGTTTTTCCAGTCACAAACAAGGACATAATGTAGCATACTGCAAGACAAAGCCAATCCAGTCCAATCAGAAAAGGATGCAGCAAAAGAGAAAAATCCCTCAAGCAAGAAAATGGAAAGAACAATCTTTCACCAGGTACACAAATCATTTCCATGGCTATTGTTATGCATGCAATAATTTTGGACATAAATCTGTTGAATGTAAAATGTATTCAAGAAGGGGAAAAAAGTATTATACATCAACTCAAATGTACTATGATAAAATAAGATGTTATGTATGCCTCAAACTTGGTCACAAAGAAAAAGACTGTAATCTGCCATATGCATTAAAGAAATCTAGACAGATGATGGGATCAAAACAGATCAATCAAAACTATGAATTTAAAAGAAGAGCAGACATTATGATGAACCCCAATAAAGTATGGAAGGAAAAGAGAAATGGGGAGCCTATTATCTCAATAACATAATGAATCCTCCATAGTCTCAGTGGGAGCTGCTCTAGGAAACAAAGCAAATATCTAACCAGTTATAGATATGAAGCAGCATCTCAGGGGGAGAGTAATTCATATGTAGACGTCATGAAAGTAGTCTAATAAGAGCTCCTTCGAATGAAAACAGTTATAAGATCAGGAAGAGAAAGAATTTTTTTTTAAAAGAAGACTATAGAGGAAGAAGATCATCTGAAGTATTAAGTAGCTGACAGAGTAATGAAAGAAGAAAAGACAGCAAGCAGTCATGGTAATAGAAAGAAGACATCAGTACCTTAAATGATGATCAATTTGTACATGATATTGCTAGAATTGACAATGAAACACATTAAGAAGAATGAGTAAGAAAAGTGCCTGTCATCATTAATATCCTTACTTCCTTCATCTATGAAATGTCCCTTGGAGGACTACAGTTGAGAGAGTGTTCTGCCCTTGAAGATTCCAAGCAAAGAAATTGAAAATGTCTTCACAAAGATCATCATGTCAGAACTGTTGAATTGGTATATAAAGCAACAATGATTCTAGAACTGTCATAGAAAATAAAATGCAGTGACATTCTTTCAAATCAAGATGACATAATAAGTAGCAGGTTAATGATGCCAAGGTCCAATTCAATATATTGATGGTGGTTGGTGTGAACAGTGAAAAGATCAATAGTAGAAACTAAGGGTAAATATTGAAGCTAAAAGTAAAATCTCAGCATGGTTTATCAAAATAATATCAATTGATGGTTAGGTACAAGCAGCACGCTTATCAACAGATTACCAAGCCTTATCAATAGGGCAGAAGTATGATACAGGTCCACAGGATCAAAGGACTATGGCAAGAATGCATCAAGGTAAAATTCCCAGGGTTATCTGCATTCAGCATGAAAAGGTCAGTAGCAGTGCTAAAGGATCAGCATTAGGTTTACACTTGAAGGATTATATTATGCATTGCAGCAGTATCTGTTTCTATATATATAATTGCATGCCTTCCTGAATTCAGTACATATATCTTCAAGGCCTCTTTCTGAAAATTGTTCATAAACTGGGTAAAGTTTGTTAGCTAAGATATAAATTAAACAACTTGAAGATGTTTTTGTTGGAAATCATCATGACAGAATAGTTAAAATATCTGAATAATGAAGGACTAGTTGTGATTACCACTAAAGCTCAAAAGTCTTTTATTAGTCCATTCAAGCATACTTCAGCAGAAAGGAATTGTTGGTATTTCACCATTTAAAGAGATATTGATCATCGACATACATACCCCCTTATGTCATGAAGAAAAGTGCATGGTTGATAAGTGAGATCGACCAATACATTGAATGCATCCTATCTCAAGGTTTTGTTGTGAAAGTTCATTATGTAAGCAGTAAAGGCACTTGATCTCTTAGATCAAATTCTATTTAATTCATTGATCACATTAGTAAACAGAACCTGCAGCTATTAAGTGGAATATCATTATCAACATCCTAGCTCATATCATCACCAACAAGCAAGAAAAGTGAACCACAACTATAAAAGCCATATTGGCATCATCACAATTGAACAAATGTTGTACTGCAGATGATTATTACAGCAGAAGACAGACTCCAACTACAACCTTCCTCAATAGATGTGCATCATAGATGAAGATCATAATATAGACTGAAGCATAGCTGAAGCAAGATTGATATGTCACATGGAGCATTCACAATCTGTAAGTGTACATTCAAGATCAATAATCCTCAAAGTGTTCTCTCAACAAGTCTTGTACACAAGTTTAGAGCAGCATGGTACAATGTCAGAAGAAGAAGGCCTAAACACATCTCAGAGAGAAGAAATGAACAGATAGAATGCACACTAGGATATGATCAACCCTTTGCCATTGATGTCAAAGGGGGAGGAAAAAGTAGATAGGCAGAGGAAGCATTGGATTATTGGAGGAGGTGTTGCCATCAATGCCAAAGGGGGAGACCGTTGGAAATGTTGTCATTGATGGAAAAGGAGATGGCAAAGGAGGACCACCTGAGGCAGCAACAAGACAAAGAGAGCAGCATAGCAGCAAGATGTAGAGAGGGTCAAGCAGCAAAGACAGGGTCATTTAAAGAAGCAGAGGCAACAAAAGAATAATTAAGGAGTAACATCAGTCAAGGAGAAGATGAAACAAAGAGAGCATAAGACAAGTAGCTGAGGAGGAAAAGGTAGCACAGAGACAGAGTAATGAGGAACAATTATCAAGTGGGAATTCTGTGAAGCACTGTTGGGGGAATACATCAATTCATTCTGCAGAATTAAATCAAGATCAGGAACAGTTACAAGGAGACAAAGACAGACAATGGAGGCAGAAAAGAGGAAATGAATATAAAGGAGATGGCAAAGGTAAAGACAGGAGAAACACCTAAACTATCCATAAGGCAAAAGAGACAGAGAAGTAGCAGAGGCAGCAGAAGAAACAGAGGATTTGAAGCAGAATTGGTTTATCTATGAATTAGGGGTTTAATACAGTTTGCAGATGAATTATTGAGCAATTATTCATCAATGATAGACTAAATATGTAGTAAAGACTTAAATCTGGAGTATTGCTTAAATGGCAGAAGAAGGTTGGAGTACAAGAAACATATATACATATATCTGTTTATGAATAATTGTGAATAAGTTCCATGTGTGACTCTATGTGTTCTTGGTCGAATCATATGAGGAAATTGTCCCAATGTAACTATGCATTTGTTGTTTAATTCTGTATGGAGAGGACCTTTGTAATTGTGCATTTATTGGTGAAATTCATGCAAGCTCTTGTAGAAGCTGGACCCTATAAATCAAGCTAAGAATCTGCCTGTATATTCAGGAAGAATAATGTATGATAATGTGTAGAAATGGTGTCCAAACTGTATGTACTTGTGGGGAGGATATACAAACCCTGTGACGAGAATTCCGTATTAATGAGACCCTGTAGCAGAATATTTATAAGAAATTCATAAGAAACCTCTGCATAAGAATAAACGAAACCGTGTTATGTATGGTGGAACTCTGCGTCAGAATATAAAAGAACCTTTTATAACAAGAAACCGTGTATTGACTGCAGTAAGAGTGGAGGCAGAACCACATTCAAATGTACAGTGTGAATGGAATAGAACCATAATCGAAATATATATATATATATATATATATAATTGAACGAAGAATGGAACCTGGAGCATAGGGAGAACCGGAACCTTGACCGGAGGAACTGTGAGGGGACTGAAACCACGAGCGGGTTCACGGAGGCAGATTTCCCAATTCTGCACCACCTTTCGACCGTAAGGTGGTTTTGTAGAAATCGCAGTGATTCCATAGACTTTGTGACACGTGGCATAGGCGGTATTGGAAGCCACCATTTAACTTGCAATTTCGCACGTTATACACCGACCAAAGACGCCAAGCGAAATGGATATAAACCGTCGATCTGGCGGAGGAGCATCAGATGGAGATTAAGCCAGGTACGGTGCATTCCGTGGATTGGTCATTTGACTGAATTGGTGGCGCGCTGGCGGTGGTGCATGGTGGAGCCACCACAAAGTGGTATTTATGGGGGTTCCCATTTCTCTGTACACATCAAATGGGGTGAGGCCCCACAGTTCATCATAGTTGTTGATCGGCGGTCAACGTGTGATCGACCAGTCAACTACGGGGGGTACCCTCCATGTTAACCTCCACGCTCTTCAACCCCCCACACTCCGTCGATCTCCAATCAACCTGTGCGTTGTTTAACCTGCGCCTGTTCACCGTGCTGCCGCCTGTGAATTGATCTCTCATTCAGGAAGTTGGAATTACATTCCAACAAGTTGTATATGGTTGATTGGCGCGATATGAAATATGAAATATGTGAACAGGGCCTAATACATATACACGGAGATGGACTGTCAGGTTATAATATTATATGGTGACGGTAAAGTTAATTCCTTGGGCTTAATAACAATACCAGAAGTCTATAATTCTGGAGGCGGTATTATATGCATACCTGCTCGAGTTTGCTACCCCTGCAGAACTTAAAGGGAATGGAGCTCTGTTTGATGCGAATTGATACAACTATGATTCAAACCATATATAATTCAAGGAGAAAGAGGAAGTATATGATATGATTAAGTTATATCAAGAGCATGTTGAGACACACAGGAACAAATTTGACAGGTGTTCAAGCATAGGAATCTGGAAAATATTCAAAAGAGAAGTGAACAAGTGAAATGTGCAGATGACAGTAAACAGTAAACAAATAAGATGCAGAACAACTTCTTAACTACAGTAGAAAAAGAAAAAATCCAGTAAAGCAAAAGTTCAGAAGAGGAGCTGAGTGATATTGAAATATGTAATTAAGAATGTGAATGTAAATGTTGTAATTAATTTTTATTGATTGTGATGCAAAGGCAAGTATCCTAAGGAAAAGAAAAAATCCCACTGTAGCATGAAATTGTGTACATATTATTATGATTTTAAATTGAGTTGGATAAAGAAATGAGGATGCAGAAGACCAAGGGGTATGACCATCCATTTCGAATTCCTAGAGGAAAATAAACAGTCATCAAGAAATTCTATAAGTAATATCATTTTGATATGCAAAAAGTGAGTTAGAAGGGAGAGAAAGAGTGAGTGAAAATAATGCAGAAATGAAGGAGTGAAGCAGAGAAGAAAGAGGAGCTGAGCAGAGAAGAAGGAGAAGCTGATAGAGAATCTGAGAAGATGCAGAGATGATACAAGGCAGATATGAGAATAGATGAACATCATAGCAATTGGAACAAAACAGAGCTGATATCCAAGGTAAATCAGCAAGTGTTTCTCTTTTGAAAGAGTAAGGAAGTTGGAGCTTCCCTATCAAGTTGTAGCTTGATAGATGTCAGTTGTAGCTGACTGAGGTTGGAGCCTCCTATAGGTTGGTGCCTACAGAAAATTGATGGGAGTTGGAGCTTCCTTGCAAGTTGTAGCTTGCAGAATTGAGGTAGGAGCCTCCTGTAGGTTGGTGCCTACAGAAAATTAGTGGTGAGAGGGAGTTGGAGCTTGCCTTTGCATCACAACAATAATAAGATGTGGTTTTCTCCCTTTATGGGTTTCCACTTATATCTGTTGTCTCTGTGCATGATGTCTATGTGTTGATGTGGTTTATCTAATCTGCTTAATACTTGTCGCTCACATATTAAGACTACTGTTACATTAACAAATCTGTTTGATACTTGCTGCTCACTAATAAAGATTGTTCACATATTAAGTTGATCATGAAGTTAAGGTGTAAATAAGATTTAAGAGAAAGTTTTAAAAGTCCATGTATGTGTTAAACTGATTCAGCCCCCCCTCTTAGTTTAACTAAGGGTTCAACAATTGGTATCAGAGAAAAAGGTCTCAAGTTTGAAACTCACCCGTCTCGCGTTGGGGGGGAGATTGTTGGACATTGGGTTCAATGCTCCCCGTGTGTTTCGTGACATGGACTAACCACCTCTCGTAGATCCTAAATCTGGCGATTGTAGCGGAGACTAATGCCTATGGGTTTTGGTTTAACGGCAATATTTATTCCAACATAAGCTACAAGATTGACAAGAAATGGAGAGATATGGTTCAAGAATAGAGCCATTGAAGGTGAAGAATGGAAGGTTTTCCTGAAAAATCTAGGTATGGACACCACAAATTTTAAGAAGGGAATTCCAAGAACAATACTTAAAGGTAAATGGAGGAATTTGTTGTTAGTAATTCAAAAACAAATCACTTGTGAGGGGAGATTTGGGTGCATTTTATTTTATCATGTTCGACTATTGATGAATTTTCTTGAAGGCATTGAGTTAAATATTCCATATTTCTTGTTGAATAGTTTAAGAAAGATGTTAAGGAATTTTTAGAGGAGAATCCAATTTATATTGAACACCAAGTATCAAAATTGATTTATTAAAATTATCATAGAGTTTCACCTTCAAATTCTAGGAGATAATTGGGATAACTTCCTAATCATGAACCATTTCAAAGAGGGAGACAAAGAGAAGTGTAGAAGTAGAAAAATAAAAAGATGGAGAAAAAGAAAAATTGAAAACCCTATTGAAAATGTACAAAAACCACCTCAATAACAGTCAAAAGATTAGGTTCCCATTACATAAATTTTATGAAACATTAAGAAGAAAAGTGTTATAAGGAAGAAGGAAAACACAAAATAAGGAAATACATCCAAGAAAATAGAGGAGCCCAAAACAGGGAAAAAAAAGGCAAAAACTCAAAACCCTCCTCTATCAGTAAGGAGAAGTGCCAAGCTCAGCCAAGAAATAAAATAACCATCTCCAAAGAGTACAAAATATGTTAATATAGAAGAGGAACTAAGTATTCCATCACCCACTATTCTTTCACCTATTCATAGTCCATGCTAGAGAACACCTGAAATTGATCATGTACAATAGAAAATTTATGATTACAATGAATCTCTAGAGAAGAGAGATACAAGGACAAAATCAGTCTTAGATCATAGGGAAGAAGCTCAGTTTAGTATTCCACAAGAACCTCCCATTGTAAGCACCTTAAGACAAGAAATATTTGAGTTGGAGACACTAAATAGACATATACAACAAGAGCATGAGGCCTTAAGGTCGCAGAAAATTTATGACAACACCAAAAATGACAATATTTTTTTGCATTTGGGCCTATGGTACAAGAAAAAAAATAGGTAAAAGAAAAATATAAAAATATTTAAGAGACAGGTCATAAATCTAAAGTAAAAAATCTTGATGAGAAAACCAAGGATGGAAGTGACTAAAAAGAAGGTGAAGAAGAGAAATTTGGATGTTTTTGCAGAAGTCTTAGGACAAATGCACTAACTGATAATGGTCATCAATTTTGCATTTTTTAATGAGGACATGCAATGAACTCTGTGTGGGGGAATGTAGAGCCTCATGATTGATTCATTTTAACACTTCATTTCTCCTAATTTTCCTCTATTTTGACATTATCATCAGCTCAAATAAGAATTAAAATGAATTTTTTTGATAATGTAAGGTATTTAAATGACGTATATTTCATATTCAGTAATGTTCCTTATAATTATATTAAATTTTGTATTAGGTATAAAATTGATGTGATTCTGCACCTGATCCACGTTTCTATAGCCATCTCCATGGTTTGTCGGGTTCTTAAGTGCCAACAGAGAAATTAAGTGTGTGTACAGGTGGAGATAGATCCCCTCGTGGATTTCCTCTTATCCATCTAAGCCAAATCTTGCAAGGAATTTTCCAATTTCATAATCAATTCCAATTTTCCAATTTTCCAATTCCAAGAAAATCACGCTTCATGATTTGCTTTTCCAAGTAGAAAATCATGAATAAACAAAATTCTATTATCTCTTGAAAAGTTTAAGACATGATTTTTTTAGTATAAATAGGCATAAAATAATAAAAACTGTTATACAAAACCTTTTATAAATATAGGACAATCAAATAGTTGGACAGTGAAATTGTAATGCGACTGTGAAGTTTTAAACTATGTTTTTATCCATTTTTAATTGAATAAATACCTTGAAGACTTTATGCGCGGCTAACTATTGGAGTAGATCATTGAAACCACCTGTTTGTGGAGGACCCCTGAAAATAGAGAAGGTTCTACATTTCATGTTTTTCATATAGATGTTTTCATAGCTTTGTTTTATCATTTATTGTAGTTTCAGTTCATGTTTTTATTTTGTCAAATGTTGTAGTTATTTCCATAATTCCACTTTTCCACTTGAAGTAGAAGTTTACATAGTTTTCCTTAGTCATTATATGTGGATTAATCTTCCTTTCAAATTGTTAAAATGAAGAAGTGATTCATATCTTCGTTTCCATGCAACAATAGTTTATTGTAGACTAGTTTTACAGATTCATGTGTGATTTAGTTCATTATTTCAAAGAACATTGAAAGATTTTTTCCAGTTTTGAGTGAGTTCCTTTCAAAATTATGAGTGATTTATTTCCAAGAAATAGTGATTTAGTGATTTATCTCCAGCATATTTCTCTCTAGAACAATAGTGACTTATTTATTTCTTTGCAGATTTCCATTTACATAACATTTAATTTAAAAAACATAAAAAAATCCAAATTCCTTTTTTTTATAGAACTTGATTTTATTTTCATACATTACACTGTTAAAATTCTTAGAGATTGACAAATACATTAGTAATTACTTCTTCACAAGATAGATAAAGATTTGTTTCGGTTTTGCAGAATAGAAGCTTAGAATATTTGTATAATTTAGTTGATTTCTACAGAGTTGATTTTTAGAACTTAGTTGTAATTTAATCCATAAATTTAATTAAGGACATAACAATAAAAACTTCTTTAGAAGAAGTCTCTATAAATATAATAATCATGAAAGAAAGTTGAATTAAAATACTACAAACTTAGGATAGTGACAACATTTATAAGTTTGATTTATTCAAATATCGCAAACAAATGGATTCGAAACAATAATTTGAAACACACCAAAATACTGACCCTACCACTTGCAAAGGTTTTACAAATGGGGTATCAAGCTATGTGGGCTTGATTGTGGGAAAAAAATCCACAGTTAAGCGCACTTGAACCAGATGCAATTTTGGATGGGTGAACTCCGAGGAAGTCTTGGTTACCCAGTGAAAGTTCCAGAAGTGATTTTTGATGCTTTGTGATTCATTTCACTAGTTTCAATCCCACTTCTTCACCCCCGCGAGAATCATACTATGCAATGAGTGCTAAGTGGATTTTTCAAAAATCATGAAAAAATAGTCAGTTACGACTAGCTTTCATGGAAATGGTCATAGATGAATGACTTACTTAATGAAGCTGAATCCCAAAAAAATATATCTAATATATTTCACTACAAAAACCCCCTGAATACTTAAATACAAAGAGTGAAGGGAGATATACTTGAATGCTTCATGAGGCACAATACTTGCTAAGGTTTTGAAAATGGGATAGCAAGTTAAGTGGGGTCGATTTTCGGGAAAACCTCGACAATCAAGAACACTTGAGCCAGAGGAAATCTAGTATTGGTGACCTCCTGGGAAGTCCCAGTTACTGTGTGTAATTTATGGGAGTGATGATGAACGCTATGTGATTCATTTCACTAGTTTCAATCCCACGTCACGTTTGTGAGCATCACCCGATGCAATGAGTGCTAAGTTGACTATTCAAAACTCATCAGAAATTAGTCATTTATCACTACCTCTCATGGAAATGGCTAGAGATGAATGACTTACTTAATGTATTTAAATCCAAAAAAATTATATCTAATATAATGTACTACGAAAACCCCTCAATACTTAAATAAAAAGAGTGAAGGGAGCTCTACTTGAATGGTTCATGAGGAAAAATACTTGCTAAGATTTTGCAAATGGGATAGCAAGCTAGGTGGGATATATTGTGGGGAAAAAATCCATAGTTAAGTGTGCTTGAGGCAGAGGCAAAAGGTTAACGGGTGCAAGTCCTGGATGTGCTGATTGACACTATGTGATTCATTTCACTAGTTTCAATCTCACTTCTTCACCATTGTTATCATCACCGGATGCAATGAGTGCTAAGTGGAATATTCATAAATCATGAGAAATTAGTTAGTGATGACTACCCCTCATGGAAATGGTCATATATGAAGGACTTACTTAATGTAGGTACATCCCAAAAAAATATATCTAATATAATGTACTGCGAAAACCCCTCAATACTTAAATGAAAAGAGCGAAGGTAGATCTACTTGAATGGCTCATTATGGACAGTGATTTTTAAAATGGGATAGAAAGCAAGGTGGGCTTCATTATGGGGAAAAAATCCACAGTTAAGTGCGCTTGAGCAAGAGGCAATTTTTGATGGGTGACCTCTCAAAAAGTCTTGGTTACCAGATACAAATCTCAAAACTGATGATTGATGCTATGTGATTCACTTCACTAGTTTCAACCCAACTTATTCAACCTTGTGAGCATCAGCTGATGCAATGAGTGGTAATTGGGCTATTCAAAAATCATGAGAAATTAGTCAGTTACAACTACCTCTCATGGAAATGGTCATAAATGAATGAATTACTTAACACAGTTGGATCCCAAAAAATGATATTTAATATAACGCACTACGAAAGCATCTCAAATATAATTATCCCCTATCTACTCACATAATATTTGTGCAAACATCCTGAATGCGACAACAAAATTTTTTTCTCCAATTGTATCAAAAGAGATCCAAAGGGACAGAAGAGGAAATGATGTTCAGGAAATCTTGTCAGGAAACGTTGTCACGTACTTCAGAGTAGGATACCCCCACAAAACTAAGAGCTCGAAAAATCATTGTATTTATATAATATAACATGAATGGTAAGTGAAATAATAGCCTCTATATAGACGCGGGATAATAGTACTCTGCAAGCTTTCAGATTTAGGGTGCACTTCCAAAGTTAATTTTGTAGTGTTATATAATATTTTCTTAAATTGATATGGTTTTGTCTTAATTGTTAACTGTCTTAAATGAGTTTCATCTTAATTTTCATTGTCTGAAGTGGTCATTCTCTTAAATATAAATTTTTGTCTTAAAATATTTTTTTTGTTTTTGTCTTAAATATAAATTTGTTTTAAAATATTTTTGTCTCAAATTGTTTTTGTCTTAAATATAAAGTTTTGTCTGAAAATATTTTTGTCTCACATTGTTTTTGTCTTAAATATAAAGTTCTCAAACTGTTCTTTTTTTTTCTCAAATATAAAGTTCTCAAAGTGTTTTTCGTCTTAAATATAAAGTTTTGACAAAAAATATTTTTTTCTCAAACTGTTTTTGTCTTAAGACAATTAAATTGATATTAAATTTTAATATAAAATTACTAAAATAGAAGGTGGCTTTTTAAAACAAAAGATTTATTACCTTAAAAATGTCCTTTCTTCTAGTAGTGATATCCATTCCATAAAATAGTTGAATATGCTTATAAAAACATTTATATTTATAAATAAATTACTAGTTTTTCAAAAAACTAAAATTAAAATTTTTATTAAGACAAAATAAAGAATATTAACCCTAAAAAAAACACAACGCATCATATGAAATTTAAATAATAAGTAAAAAAAAAATTAAAAGTTATAAAAAGAAAATCATCATAAAAAAATGTATACATGGTTTACTTGTATTAGAAAATTTAAATTTAATAGCTCCACAAAATTCCTCGAAAGAAAGAGTACATAAATGAAAAATTTCCGAGTTTAGAAAGTGAACTAGTAAAAAATGTGCACAAAAACTATATAGTTATGCATTATGATTCACACTTTATCAGATTAAGACAGCGGAAGTATTGGCTGAATCTTGATCCCGAAACACTCGAGTAGAGAAACAATGATTCAAAACCACTCCTGACACCTAGGAGGACTTATGTAAGAGGGACTGGTTGTAATAGGATGTTTCAAGGCCGATGCAGAAACCATTGGAAAAATGGAAGTATTTGTGTGGAACTAAGATGCTAGAAGGGCGACGCAGAAGTGATTGGAACACTGCAAGATCGGTTGGAGGGCATGGTGGGAAATGTTGATGCTGATTCTGATGATAAGTAATTTATATTCATTAATTATTCTGTCATATACATCCACGGAGCTATAACTATTATTTGTTCTTTCTTCATATTACAATGGCCCAACCACATGTATATAAACACCAAACTTTTTAAATATGGAAGCATGAAAAATATAACATTCCTTTTCTCATGCAAACTAATACTTCATGTTTAAACTAAAATCTTCTAACTTTCCTTTAACTCAACTCAACATTTTTCTTTTTCTTGACTTGGATTTTCTAGGAAAAGAATTAACCTTCTAACTTTGGCTCGCTTGAATACTAATAGTAGAATCAAATTTACTTCCTTCACTTAACTCTACTGTTCATGCATTTCACAGATACAGGAGTAATTACTTTTTCTAAAACTCCCCCTTAATTATGACTATATGACTCAAAATTAACTTAATTGTAACTCAACTATGCATCGTACGCTTGAAAGAAAAATTTGGCTCAAAAAACGTTTTACAATGCATTTTTTTCTTTTTGATTTCGTCCATATTTTATACCCTTCAAACTTCTTCATTTTCAGTTGCGCTTTCTTGATGTAAGCTCCTATTTCTTCACTTGATGCTAGTGCAATTTTTTTTTGAATTCTTTTATATTTTTTCTAAACAACAATTTAGGCTTTGAGAGCATATCTTCTATAGCATCCTCTTGAAATATTTGTTCACTCATACACTACTACCACAAATATTCATCATCAAACTATGAAATTTTCCATGCTTCTTCCTCTTCATATTCCCAATCTTCTTTCTACAATAGAAACTTATAATATTTTGTAGAATTTATTTGAATTCTGCAGAGTTGATTTTTAGAACTTAGTTGTAATTTAATCCATCAATTTCATTAAGGACATAAGAATAAAAACAACCTTAGAAGAAATATCTAAAAATATAATAATCATACAAACAAGTTGAATTAAAATACTGTAAACTTAGGATAGTGACAATGTTTATAAGTTTTATTTATTGAAAGACTACAAACTAATGGATTCGAAAGTATAATTCAAAACACACCAAAATATTGACCCTAACACTTTCTAAGGTTTTACAAATGGGGTGGAAATTTAAGTGGGCTTGATTGTGGGAAAAAAATCCATAGTTAAGCGTGCTTGAACCAAAGGAAATTTGTGATGGGTGAACTCCCAGGAAGTCTTGGTTACCTAGTGCAAGTCCCGGAAGTGATTTTTGATGCTATGTGATTCATTTCACTAGTTTCAATCCAACTTCTTCATCCCCATGAGAATCACCCTATGCATTTAGGCTAAATGGACTATTCAAAAATCATGAAAAAATAGTTATTTATGACTAGATCTCATGGAAATGGTCATAGGTGTATGACTTACTTAATGCATTTGAATCCCAAACAATGATATCTAATATATTTCGCTAATGAACCCCTCGATACTTAAATAGAAAGAGTGAAGTGAGCTTTACTTGAATGGTTCATGAGGCACAATACTTGCTAAGGTTTTGCAAAAGGGGTAGCAAGCTAAGTGGGGTTGATTTTCGGGAAAAGCTCCATAGTTAAGCACGCTTGCACCAATGGAAATATGGCGTGGGTGACCATCTAGGAAGTCCTACTTACTGGGTGAAAGTTCTAGAAGTGATGATTAACGCGATGTGATTCATTTCACTAGTTTCAGGCATACGTCACATCTATCAACATCACTTGATGCAATGAGTGCTAAGTGGACTATTCAAAAATCATCAAAAATTAGTCAATTACGACTACCTCTCATGGAAATGGCCAAAGATGAATGAATTAATTAATGTAGTTTAATCCCAAGAAATGATATCTAATATAATGTAGTGCGAAAACCCCTCAATACTTAAATACAGAGAGTGAAGGGAGCTCTACGTGAATGGTTCTTGAGGAACAATACTTGCTAACATTTTTCAAATGGAATAGAAACCTAGGTGGGATTGATTGTGGCGAAATTCTCCATATTTAAGCATGCTTGAGCCAGAGGCAATAGGTTACTGGATGCATGTCCTCGACGTGATGGTTGACACCATGTGATTCATTTCACTAGTTTCAATCCCAATTCTTCACCGTTGTTATCATCACCCGATGCAATGAGTGCTAAGTGGACTATTAAAAAATCATGAGAAATTAGTTAGTGACGAAAACCTCTCATGGAAATGGTCATATATGAATGACTTACTTAACGTAGTTCAATCCCAAAAAAATATATCTAATATAATGTACTGCGAAAACCCCTCAATACTTAAATCCAAAGAGCGAAGGGAGCTCTACTTGGGTTCATGAGGCACAATGATTTTGAAAATTGGATAGAAAGCTAGATGGGCTTGATTATGGGGAAAAAATCCACAGTTAAGTGCACTTGAGCCAGAGGAAATTTGTGATGGGTGACCTCTCGAGAAGTCCTGGATACCAGGTGAAAGTCCTGAAAGCGATGACTGACGCTATGTGATTCATTTCACTAGTTTCAATCCAAATTCTTCAACCTTCTGAGCATGAGCTCATGCAATGAGTGTGATGCAGGGGCATTAGACACTAGCCAGCAATGTAGGAGGTTTTGTCCACATGTAGTGGCTAGGAGGGTTCAAAAAATTGTTTGAGTGTAACAGCAAGGTGTCCATACCTTAGCTGTCTGTTGTATTTAGTTCAGTTAGAGTCTGTAGAAGTCGAATAGTTTAGCCCATCTGTCATGTTTTAGTTAATCGAATAAATTGTATTTAGGTTTTTGGTTTACCAGAAACGGTCCTCACAGAGGAACCGAAGAGGCACATAATGATGTATATAAACTATATTCCCTGAATGCATAAGGGAGAAGATTTCTGCAATAAATTCTATGTGTTTAGCAATTAATTCTGGTTCAATAAATTTCAGTTCTCGTTGATTACCAAACTGTCTTGAATTGGTATTTGTGAGGAAATTTGTTTAATTGTGATGCAATTGAACTCTACGCGTGTATAATTATTGAATTAAATTTTTGTACAGTCTCTGCATCCCTCTGTCCACTGTTTCTCTCGAATTGTTCGAACAAGATCTATGAATTAAATCCCAACCGCAGATGAAGTCTGTGTATGATCATGGTCGACTAACTCTATTATGATGGTAGTGAAATCCCGCCATATGAGAAATAGACTGTTTGTTGTTAATTGAATCCTGAGCTGAGGTTTGACCCAGAGTTAGAAAACAGGAGAGCATAGGCAGGAAGGCGTTAAACCGTGGTCAATCACTGTTCCAAAACCGAGGGTGGATTTGTGAAACCAAACCGCCCATATCCACCACTTTTGCGGGGTAAGCAGTATTCCCAATTTGGGAGCGATTCCATAGAGTGGTTGACATGTAGGAAAAGCTGGGACCCCAAACACCGCCTTTTTGCATGCCATCGCACATTAAAGTTCGACTGAGGAGGTAGTGCGATATTGATGAACGTCATCGATCTGGAGGAAGGCTCATCAGACGAAGATCACATTCGGAAGTACCCCAGAGGTTAACCAGGGCATAGTTGTGTGTGTTTAATGGAATTTACACCGATCATAGGTGTGGGTCCAGCCTAAGTACATCAAATGTTCCATTGGTGATGTAATCGGGTGATTCACGTAACCCCCGGAGTATTTAACCTTTACCATATAATTAAATATCGAAGTTGGCGCCAATTCTATATTGGAGATATTGTGGAGTTATAAGGGTTGATATGTTTAAATTTTTCTGAAGGTGTTGAATGTGTTATTTATCAATTTCTCTGAAATTGATAAATAAAATTACAAGAAGTTGTGGAAGACCACGTGGTGAGGAATCGCGTCAATTGAGTGAAAATGCTGACAAAGCTACAATAAGAGACCATCTCTCCTTAAGGGCCGACTTTCAGTCTTGTTGCTGTCATTTGTGGTATCAGAGCCTGTTTTTAAGTTTTTTTTGCAGAGAATTAACATGGCAATCCAAGTCGGTAGAGGTGCTGGTAGAAGGAGAGGCGGGCCTGTTGCCAATGCAGAAGTGTTGGGGATCTTTCAGAGGTTCGAAGCGAGAATGGATGCCATGGAGCGAAGACAACCTAGATATCCTGAAGACATCAATGAACCTAAATTAGAAGAAGCGAAAGAAAATGCTAAGATTCCTCCTGACATGAGGCTCCTCAGAATTGTTCTGGGGTTTGCAGTTAAGCCCAAGATTGAAGTGTCAATTTTTGTAGGAATACCGAATCCAGAGGAGCTGGTGGACTGGATTAATGAAATGAACAAGTGCTTTGACTATGAAGAAATGAGTGAGGATAATAAGGTCAAGTTTGCAGTAACAAAGCTGAAGGGACATGCTGCACTTTGGTGGGATGGAGTGCAAGCAGAAAGAAGGAGAGTTGGCAAACAACCTATCAAGAGCTGGACCAGAATGATGGCTAAGTTAAAAGGTAAATTCTTTCCTAGTGATTATCAGCTAACATTGTTTAGGCAAATGCAGAACCTGAGACAAAGGTTGCTGACAGTAAAAGAATACACAGAAGAATTCTAGAGAGTGAGCATAAGAGCTGGGCAATTTCAGGACACACCAGAGAAGACTGCCAGATATGTGAATGGTCTCAAGTTGGAGATCCAAGATGAGATTTGTCTTCTGTCTCCTAAGACAGTGGAAGAGGCCTACTAGATAGCCTTGAAAGCAGAGGAGAAACCCCTGAGGAAGCAGTCTGACAAAGGGAGAGATAATTTTCGTGGAAAGGGAAGTCGGGGTGGTAAAGGAAAGCCTACCCCACCCAGGGATGGAGCTAACATTAGCTCACCTCAGAATGCATCTACAGAGGGTGATGCAAGAGGCAGAAGGGGTTCTTATAGAGGAAGATGAGGCAGAGGCATAGGTAGATAATTGAGGTGCTATAGATGTCAGCAAGTGGGACACAAGCACTATGAGTGCCTAGAGAATGTGGGTGCTGGTCCAAGAAATGTTGTTGTTGCCCAGGCAGGAGAAGAGGTAGCAATTGAAGAAGAAATTATACCAGAGAGGGGAGAGTCCTTAGTGGTTAATAATGTCCTATTGAAACACGCCAAAGAGGTCACTGAGCCTGCACAAAGGAAGACTTTGTTTAGGAGCATATGCAAAGTCCAAGGGAAATGCTGCCAGATAGTCATTGATACTGGCAGCACAGACAATCTGGTTTCCACTGAGGTGATCGAGAAGTTAAAGCTGAAGACAAGGGAGCATCCAACTCCCTACAAGGTGTCCTGGATGTATAAAGGGCACCGGATGATTGTAAAAGAACAATGTGAGATATAGGTGAAAATTGGAAAATACAAAGACAAGGTCCTATGTGATGTAATGCCCATGGATGTGTGTCACATACTGTTGGGTAGACCTTGGCAGTTTGACAGAGCAGCGGTGCATGATGGAAAGAAGAACACTTACAAGTTCTTCAAGGATGGAGCACATCATACATTTATACCCATGGAAGAAGGAGAGTCATCAAGCAGAGTGGTTGATCCAAAGACCTTGTTGATGAGTGGGAAGGAATATCTGCAGCAGATAGAAGAATAAGAGGTAAGTTTTGCTTTAGTTTGCAAGCCTAAGGTAGTTCTTACTTCTACAAAAATTTATGATTTTCCAATAGAAATCCAAGAGATGTTAGACAATTATTGTGACATTGTTGTGGATGATTTACCTGATGAGCTGCCACCTCTGAGGAAGATCAGCCATCAGATAGATTTTATCCCTGGATCAAATTTTCCAAATAAGGCAGCCTATAGAATGACTCCCACAGAAAATGAGGAAATCAGGAGACAAGTACAGGAATTGGTGGATAAGGGACTGATCAGAGAAAGTTTGAGTCCATGTGCAGTACCAGCAGTATTGAACCCAAGGAAAGATGGAGGCTGGAGGATGTGTACTGATTCTAGAGCAATCAATAAGATAAAAATCAGGTACAGATTCCCTTTGCCCAGAGTTAAGGATTTAATGGATTGTTTGAGTGGTGCAAAATATTTTTCAAATATAGATTTAAAAAGTGGATATCATCAAATTAGAATAAGAGAGGGTCATGAGTGGAAAACTGCCTTTAAAATTAATGAGGGACTGTATGAATGGATGGTTATGCCTTTTGGGTTGTCAAATGTACCTAGCACTTTTATGAGACTTATGAATGAAGTTTTGAAAGAATTCATTGGTAAATTTGTGATAGTGTATCTGGATGATATATTAGCTTTCAGCAAAACCAAAGAAGAACATTTAAGGCATATTAATTATGTCTTGAAGAAGTTGCACCAAGAGAAATTTTTGATAAAATTAAAGAAATGCTCATTCATGAAGGAAGAGTTCGTGTATTTGGGCTTTGTTGTTTCTACAGAAGGATTGAAGATGGACCCAGAAAAGGTTAAGGAAATTGTGGAGTGGCCTTCACCCAAAAATGTTTTTGAGGTAAGAACTTTCCATGGACTTGCCAGTTTTTACAGGAAATTTATAAGAAAATTTAGTAAGATTAATGCACCCTTCATTGAGACAATAAAGAAGAGAAAAAAACCATTTAAGTGGACTCCTGAAGCAGAAAGAAACTTAAAACTTTTGAATAAAAAGATAACTGAAAAGCCTATTTTGATTCTGCCTAATTTTTCTAAACCATTTTAAGTGAAGTGTGATGCCAGTGGGGAAGCCATTGGAGCTGTGTTGAGTCAGGATGATAGGCCGGTAGCCTATTTCAGTGAAAATATGAATGACACCAGGATAAAGTACTCCTCTTATGAGAAGGAATTCTATGCAGTTTTTCAGGCATTGAAAAAGTAGAGGCATTATTTGATGTCTAGAGAATTTGTATTATACTCTGATAACCATGTTTTGCAGTAAATTGTACAGCAGCCCAAGTTGAATCATAAGCATGCCAAATGGGTTGAGTATCTCCAAGGTTTTAACTTTGTTTTGAAACACATAAGTGGCCAAGAAAATAAGGTAGTTGATGCTTTGAGTAGGAGGCACATGCTTGTTCAAGAAACCAATTTTGAAGTTGTAGGATTTTATTTTCTCAAGGAATTGTATAAAAAAGATCCAGATTTTAAAGAAGCATTTGAGGCATGTTATAACCCTATTCTAACAGATAGAAGCCAATGGCTAGATTATTTCTTGCAAGAGGACTTACTATTCAGAAGAAACCAACTGTGTGTACCAAAATGCTCCATGAGAGAAAACTTGATCAAGGAGAAGCATAGTGGTGGAATTGTTGGACACTTTGGTACTAGCAAAACTTATGAGCAGCTGAGTCACTTCTATTATTGGCCCAAGATGAGAGCAGAAGTGGACAAGTTTGTAAAAAATTGCAAAATCTGTCAATATGCCAAAGGAAGGAGCCAGAATGCAGGACTGTACACTCCCTTTCCTATTCCAGACAGGCCTTGGGACATGGTGAGTATGGATTTTGTTCTAGGACTGCCCAAGACTCATAGAGGGAATGATGTAGTCTTTTTTGTAGTAGACAGATTCTCCAAAATGGCACATTTTATCCCATGTTATAAGACTAGTGATGCCACCCATGTGGCTAACTTGTTCTTCAAAGAAGTTGTTAGGTTGCATGGGTTGCCCAGGAGTATTGTTTCAGACAGAGACACCAGATTTGTGGGCCATTTTTGGAGGACACTATGGAAGAAACTTAATACCAAACTAAGTTTCATCTCAACTTATCATCCCCGGACTGATGGACAAACTGAGGTAGTTAATAGGAGTCTGGGAAACTTGTTGAGAAGTCTTGCAGGAGAGCATCCCAAGCAGTGGGACCATATTTTTCCCTGAGCAGAATATGCATACAATGACTCACCAAACAGAAGCACAGGGCAGAGTCCATTCCATATTGTTTATGGAATGCATCCTAGAGGAATATCAGAGTTAAGAAAACTGGGAAAGGCAGAGCTGAGAAGTGTTGATGGTGAGGAATTTGCTTCAGAGATCCAAGCCATACATGAATAAGTGAAACAACAACTATAAGGCAACAACATCAAATACAAAGGCAGAGTAGACTTGAGCAGAAAAAAAGCTCATTTTGAAGTAGGAGATCTGGTTTTGGCGCACTTGAGAAATGAGAGATTCCCAAGGAAGCAGTATAACAAATTTAAGTTCAAAAAGATTGGGCCATGCAAGATACTTAGAAATTTTTCTACAAATTCTTATGAGATTGAATTACCTCCCGATGTTGGAATATCTCCCATTCTTAATGTTGCAGATTTGTACAAGTATGAAGATGATGGTGAAGAAGAAATATCAACAGACAAGGAATAGATTGAGTGGGAAAAGCAGCTACCTCCAGCACAACCATTACAACCAGAGAAGATATTAGACAAAAGAGTGTTCAGGAAGCCCAGAGGGCAAGAGTACTTTCAGTACTTAATCAAATGGAAGGACAAGCCAGAGGAAGACGCCACTTGGATGACTAAAGGAATGTTGCAGAAGATAGGCAGATCAATGGAAGAGCTCATGGATAGGAGCCCATGAAGAAAATTGCCCTCAGGAGTCTGATGCAGGGGAACTAGACACTAGCCAGCAATGTAGGAGGTTTTGTCCACATTTTGTGGCTAGGAGGGTTCAAAAAATCGTTTGAGTGTAACAGCAAGGTGTCCATACCTTAGCTGTCTATTGTATTTGGTTCAGTTAGAGTCTCTAGAAGTTGAATAGTTTATCCCATCTGTCATGTTTCAGTTAATTGAATAAATTGTATTTAGGCTTTTGGTTTACTGGAAACGGTCCTCACAGAGGAACCGAAGAGGCACATAATGATGTATATAAAGTGTATTCCCTGAATGCATAAGGGAGGACATTTATGCAATAAATTATGTGTGTTAAGCGATTGCTTCAGGTTGAATAAATTTCAGTTCTCGCTGATCACCAAACTATCTTGAATTGGTATTTGTGAGGAAATTTGTTTAATTGTGAGGCGATTGAAATCTGCCCGTGTATAATTATTGAATTGAACTGTTGTACAGTCTCTGCATCCCTCTGTCCACTGTTTCTCTCGAATTTTTCGAACAAGCTCTGTGAATTAAATCCCAACCGCAGACTAAGTCTGTGTATGATCATGGTCGACTAACTCTATTATGATGGTAGTGAAATCCCGCAGTACGAGAAATAGACTGTTTGTTGTTAATTGAATCCTAAACTGAGGTCTGACCCTGAGTTAGCAAATGAGAGAGCATAGGCAGGAAGGTGTTAAACCATGGACAATCACTGTTCCAAAACCGAGGGTAGATTTGCGAAACCAAACCGCCCATATCACACGGCTTTTGCGGGGTAAGCGGTATTCCCAATTTGGGAGCGATTCCATAGAGTGGTTGACAAGTAGGAAAAGGTGAGACCCCAAAAATCGCCTTTTCGCGTGCCATCACACATTAAAGTTCGACTGAGGAGGCAGTACGATATTGATGAACACCGTCGATCTGGAGGAAGGCTCATCGGATGGAGATCTCATTCGGAAGTAGCCCGGAGGTTAACCAGGGTATAGTTGTGTGTGTTTAATGGAATTTCTGCCGATCGTAGGTGTGGGTCCAGCCTAAGTACATCAAATGTTCCATTGGTGATGTAATTGGGTGATTCACGTAACCCCCAGAGTATTTAACCTTTACCATATAATTAAATCTCGAAGTTGGCACCAATTCTATATTGGAGATATTGCAGAGTTATAAGGGTTGATATGTTTAAATTTTTCTCAAGGTGTTGAATGTGTTATTTATCAATTTCTCTGAAATTGATAAATAAAATTACAAGAAGTTGTGGAAGACCACGTGGCGAGGAACCGAGTCAATTGAGTGAAAATGTTGATAAAGCTACGATAAGAGACCAACTCTCCTTAGGGGCCGAATTTTAGTCTTGTTGCTGTCAAAGTGGTAAGTGGACTATTCAAAACACATGAGAAATTAGTCACTTACAACTACCTCTCATGGAAATGGTCATAGATGAATGCCTTACTTAACACAGTTGAATCCCAAAAAATGATATTTAATATAATGCACTGCAAAAACCCCTCAATACTTAAATATAGTTATCCCATATCTACTGATAGAATATTTGTGCAAACATCCCGAATGCAACAACAAACAATTTGTCTCCAATCATATCAAAAGAGATTGAAGGGACAGATGAGGAATTGATGTTGATGAAATATTGTCAGGAAAAGTTGTCGCGTACTTCAGAGTCAGCTAACCCCACAAAACAAAGAGCTGAACAATTCATTGTATTTATATAAGATAACGTGAATGGTAACTGAAATAATAGCCTCCGTATAGACGTGGGACAATAGTAGTCTACAAGCTTTTGGAGTTAGGTTGCACTTCCAAAGTCAATTCGGTAGTGTTATATAATATTTTCTTAAATTGATATGGTTTTGTCTTAATCGTTAACTGTCTTAAATGAGTTTCATCCTAATTGTCATTGTCTTAAGTTGTAATTCCCTTAAATATAAAGTTTCGTCTTCAAATATTTTTTTTGTTTTTGTCTTAAATATAAAGTTATTTTAAAATATTTTTGTCTCAAACTATTTTTGTCTTAAATATAAAGTTGTCTTAAAATATTTTTGTCTCACATTGGTTTTGTCTTAAATATAAAGTTCTCAAATTATTTTTTTTGTCTTAAATATAAAGTTCTTAAAGTGTTTTTTTGTCCTAAATATAAAGTTTTTCCTTAAAATATTTTTGTCTCAAACTGTTTTTGTCTTAAGACAATTCAATTGATATTAAATTTTAATATAAAATTACTAAAATAAAAAGTGATTAAAAAAAAAGAAGATTTATTGCCCTAATAGTTTTTTCTTAAAAATGTCCTTTCTTGTAGTGGTGATATGTTCCATAAAATAGTTGAATATGCTTATAAATACATTTATATTTATATATTATTATTGTTTAAAACAAAAGGGGAATTAAAATTTTTATTAAGACAAAATAAAGAATATTAACCCAAAAAAAAACACAACGCATCATATGATATTTAAAGAGTGAGTAAAAAAAACATTAAAAGTTATAAAAAGAAAATCATCATAAAAATTTTTATACATGGTTTACTTGTATTAGAAAAATTAAATTTAGTAGCTCCACAAAGTAGCCTCGAAAGTGAACCAGTAAAAAATTCCCACAAAAACTATATAGTTATGTGTTATGATTCATAGTCTAGCAGATTAAGAAAGTTGAAGTATTGGCAGACTCTTGATCCCAAAACATTCAAGCATAGTAACAATGATTCAAAACCACTCGTGATGCGTGGGAGGACTTATGTAAGAGGGATCATTTGTAATAGGATGTTGCAAGGCCGATGCAGAAACTGTTGGAATGATGGAAGTATTTGTGTAAGACTGGTTAGAGGGCTCAGTGGGACTGATGCAAGGCTCATGCAGAAACCGTTGGAATGATGAAAGTATTTTTGCAGGATTGAGATGATAAAAGGGCGATGCAGAAATGATTGGAACAATGCGAGATCGGTTGGAGGGCATGGTGGGAAATGTTGATGTTGATGTTGATGATAAATAATTTATATTCATTAATTATTCTCTCATATACATCCACTGAGCTACAACAATTCTCTGTTATTTCTGCACATTACAATTGCCCAACCACATGTATATAAACACCAAAAATTTTAAATATGGAAGCATGCAAAATCTAACTTTCCTTCCCTCATGCAAGATAATACTTCATCTTTAAACTAAAATTTTCAAACTTTCCTTTAACTTATCTCAACATTTTTCTTTTTCTTCACTTAGATTTTCTAGGCAAAGCATTAACCTTCTAGCTCTGGCTTGCTTGAATTCTAATAGAAGACTCAAATTTATTTCCTTAACTTAACTCCACTCTTCATGCATTACACACATACAGGAGTAATTACTGTTTCTGAAACTCCCCCTTAATTATAACCATATGACTCAAACTTAACTTAATTGTGACTCAACTATGCATGCTACGCTTGAAAGAAAAAATTGACTCAAAAAACGTTTTACAATGTTTTTTTTTTCTTTTTGAATTCTTCCATATTCTATACCCTCCAAACTGCTTCATTTTTAGTTGTGCTTTCTCGATGTAAGCTCCATATTTCTTCACTTGATGCTAGTGCAATTTTTCTTTGAATTCTTTTCTATTTTTTCTAAACAACAATTTAGGCTTTGAGAGTAGATCTTCTATAGCTTCCTCTTGAAATATTTGTTCACTCATCGACTACTACCGAAAATATCCATCATCAAACTATGAACTTTGCCATGCTTCTTCCACTTCATATTCCCTATCTTATTTCTACCATATTTCGTGATATTATAATTTGATTTCTTCTTGAATCCTTTATTGAAAGGTTGTTTCAATGCTTTCTTCTTTGTCTTCAGAAGCTTCCATGCCCTTTTGTACATATTTTTCTTCATCTTCTCTTTCAGCTATAACTATAACTAGATTTTTCTCCTGTCTACTTTCACACTCAAAATCAATATTAAAAACTAGATCGCATATGTTATTCACTTATTTATTGGAAGCTTCATGGTCATCAAGAAGGCCTATTGTTGGATTCACCAATTCACAACTCCCTTTACAGTCACCATCCACATGGGTATATTTAGAGTGGGATTCACCATCATCTTCACCATCCATGTTACAGGGGGTTCTCAAGCATGTATCGTGATACATTCATCCTCAAATTGTTACGTTTTGGAAATGTTACTAGATCTATCACGATAGATTCATCCTCAAATTGTTACATTTTGGAAATGTTACTAGATCAATCACGATACATTCATCCTCAAATTGTTCTACTTCATCTACTTTCCTTTCATATGCTCTGATTGTGGTAAGAACCCCTATGAGCTATTCGAAATAGTTTAGCTCTTCCTTTTCATTTATTTTATCAGTTTTCTTCAGTCTTGTTTTGTGACCCATGACTGTCATATTTGTTTTTTCTTCTTTCTTATTTCGTTATTGTGCCAGCCTTCTAAAAATGAAAGTTGCATACCCTTGATTATCTTTAAAACTAAACATTTTAACCTCCACTTTAAAAGTGGATCCCAACAACTACTAGCTACTTTTCTAAGATCTTCCACGTACATTCTTATGGAGGATCATCGCTACAACTTACGGTGGGGAATCCTTCTTTGGTCAATGGCGATTGCTCTTTCCTCTTGATATGGTGGTGGCTCTATAGACTACTTAACCTAATATTTTAGTAAATGGGATTACAAACTCTGAAAGATCCCTACTTTCTACTTATGGACGAATGGATAGAAACTTTGATCTGTGGGCTACTCACAATATCCAAGGCTTTTAGCGGAAGTATATCATGAACTTATGAACTCCTTTCATTCTTCGAAACCTTGCTAAGCCTTTCACTTATACCACTTATTATTTAGAGGCAAAGATAAACATGCAAAGACAAGACAAATAAGTACACAAGTTCGTGATCGAATAAAAAAGTCTTATTCATTAATTATTCTATCGTATACATCCTCCAAGTTCTTGTCATTATCTCTTCTTACTTCACATTAAAATGACCCAACCATGAGTATATAAGCACCAAACTTTCTAAATATTGAATCATGCCAACTCTAAATTTATTTTCCTCATGAAAACTATGACTTGATGACTGAATTAAAGTATTCTAACTTCACTTTAATATAAATCAACATTGTTATTTTCCTAAACTTAGCTTTTATTGACAAGGCATTAAACGTTTAACTCCGAGTCACTTGAATTCTAATATTAAAGTTAACTTGCTTTCCTTCACTTAACTTAACTCTTCATACAATTGCATGCATATGAGATTACTTACTATTTATATCAAGTGAAACTATTTTGATATATGACAAAGTTGCAATCGTCGGCAATAAATCAGATAGGAAATTTGGGGACAGGTTTTGTAAGAATTGTGTGCTCTTATAATTTTTAAATTGCTATACGAGACTAGAGTTCACTTGGCTGTAACAGATTTTAATATTTGACAATTGTTAGTCGAGCTGGGTTGTTGATTCTATAATATTACATTCATTCATGTCATTTACATATTGGTTATGTTAAGGCATAATTGCATGGAATGATTACCAACATACTTCAATAATTTTTAAACTTATGAGTTTCAATAATGGTGAAATATAAATAATGAGGTGTAGTATGGAATCATGTAGTTTGTGATTGAGAAAATGGATGAGATGAAATAAGTCATGACCTACCACAAACCTATAGTGATGGGTGATGTGGGTGGCATGATAATGGCTTTCTAGGTTAAATTAAATTTTATGCTAGACGTATTATTTTAACCTCTTTCATAATTTCTTTATATACATCTCTAGTGAATGAGGAATATAAAATCACTTTATTCCCTAGTTTGAAATGATGCCAATTAGTAATATTATGAGATTGAGAAAATCAATGAGATGAAATACGTCACGACCTACCACAAACCTATAGTGATGGGGGATGTGGGTGGCTATAAGGGCATGACAATGGCACCTATAGTGATGGGGGATGTGGGTGGCTATAAGGGCATGACAATGGCTTTCTTGGTTAAATTAAATTTTATGCTAGAGGTATTATTTTAACCTCTTTCATAATTTCTTTATATATATCTCTAGTGAATGAGGAATATAAAATCATTTTATTCCCTAGTTTGAAATGATGTCAACTACTAATATTACTTGGTTTCTTAATAATGCATTCATGGTTTTCTAATTAGAAGATAAAATTATTTACCAAAATCTTAATACCTAATAATAAATTGATATAAAATGTACTAAACTGCATTTTGTATTATTTGTTAACAATATCAAAACAATTGTTTTTTACAATAAGAAAAAAAGCAATTGATTGTAACACATTTGAATATTTAATCATTTTTAGAGGAGTCCATTCTATATGATTCATATCATTTTCATATTGGTTATGTTAAGGCATAATTATATAAAATTATTATCTACATACTTCAATAAATTTTAAACTTGTAACCTAGTTATAAAATATTGTGTAAAAACATTGTTATCAAGTAACCTTGTAATGAAATATTGTGTAAAAGTATTTTAAACTTGTAACTTAGTTATGAAATATTGTGTAAAAACATTGTTTTTTTTTTGTAAATATAGTAGGACCTCACTATTTTCTATTTATATTTGCAAAGTAGGTTACAAAAATATAAATTCAAACTGTGGTCTCAACCTGCCCGAAGGAAACCAGGTCTATTGGCCATCTTAATGCATGAAAAGCATACCAAAATTGAAAGAGTTTCATTCTTCTATATTCCACATGAGCTGTCTGTTCTAGAGTTTATCTATCTACATTCTGGTAATAAAAGATAAGTTCATACAAAATTGCTAATTTCATAAAACAACAATATTAAAGAAACTACTAGCCCTTGAAGAAGAAATAGGGGCTGGATCCTTGACATTAGACCCTGGCATGTCTACTTGTTGGAGCTGTTGTAGCTGCTTTTCCATACGTAACCCTGTTATGAAATATTGTGTAAAAGATAAAATCCCAGTGAAGTGAATTAAGCAAAAACAAAAAGAAATACTATTTTTGATCTATTTATTAATAACTGCAAAAAATTGCGTCGAAAGAGTTTTAATAGTGAAGAGGACAAAAACTATATAGTTGTGCGATATGATTCACACTACAAAATGTGCACAAAATCTATATAGTTGTGCGGTATGATTCACAGCTGAGCAGATTAAGAGAGTTGAAGTATTGGCTTGGCGGACTCCCGACCGAGGAACGTTGGAAGATTTATGTAAGATTGGTTGGAGGGGTGGGTGGTAATAGGACGCTGCAAGGGGCCGGCGGATGCAGAAACCGTTGGAACGATGGAATTATTTGTGTAAGGTTGGCCATTAGAGGGCTGTGTGGGACTGAGATGCTGGAAGGCCGACGCATAAACGTCCGTTGGAACGATGGACTCGGTGGGACTGATGGAAGTATTTGATGGTGGAAGGGCGACGCATGACAAACACTGCATGAAGAACCCTGTGGCCTTCTGAATGCAGGGAAGTAGGAGAAGCAGGTTGCTGCCATGAAGCGTTACTCTCCATGAAGCGTTACTTTGCTAGACTCTCCTGGATAGAAGACAGCGCAGAGAGATTCTGCTGCAACACCTCCTGCGAGATTAAGTCCATCATATTGTATGGAAGCTCCGTCATTGGATTCTTCCAAGGCCCCACTGCACACCAAAATGTTGAGATATTAAACCAAACCTTAAATGACTGTATCAAACTTGATGATAATTATAATCCAAGCGACAGTTAAAGTAGAAACCCACGTGACAGTTAAAGTAGACCATATTCATATTCTAATTGTCATGACTGACTACTGGTACACATTTACATTAAAAACATATCACCTCCTTGCACAACCGATCCCTGCGAAAAGCCCATCTCCGCCTTTCCCTGGACAGCATCACCACCCAGTACTGAACCAGGAACCACCACATTCTGCTGCTGCTGCGGAGCCCCAGAACCGGAAACCACCACATTCTGCTGCTGCTGCGGAGCCCCTGAATCGGGAACCACCACATTCTGCTGAAGCAGCACCTTCCTAGGTCTGCCCCTAGGTCTTTTCGGCTGGGGAACCGCGGGAGATGTCACCTTCCTAGGTCTGCCCCTAGGTCTTTTCGGCTGCAGAACCGCGGGAGATGTCACCTTTCTCGGTCTTCCTCTTCCTCTCTTCTGCTGCTGCTGCTGAACCGCGGGAGATCCAGAAGAAGACTACGCCATGACGTTACTGTTGCTGTTGCTTTTGGGATTCACACAGACTCACAAAGCATGACCACACTGAAAACGGATGATCTTTGCGATGTCATATGAGAGGCTCCCTCTTGCCTCTTATAGGTGATTGTTAAGTTTGACTAGTTCTTTTTTTCCATTTTAATATTAATATATTGTGCTTAAGTTTCTATTTCTTTATTTTGTTTAATGGATTGTAGTTAAGTTTCTATTTCTTTCTTTATTTATTTAGATTTATTTATTTAGATTTAGTCTCATGTTATGGTTCATTTTACCTTTTTATTTTTATTTTTTTCAATTTATTATATTTTATTTATATTTATATTATAATGATTTGTATTTTAATATATTATAAAAAATTTAGTTTTCTAAACAGATTTTTTTTTATATTTGAGGTTAATTGGAAAATATATTATTTTTTAATTGTATTTTTATTTATATATTTTTAAAATTAGAAAAAATTGTAATTCTGAGATTTTGAAGTTGTGGGAAATCCTATGTATTAAAGTTGTCGGAGACTTTTCAACTCAAAGTTATCTTGTCGGAGACTTCCAAACTTAATTTCTTTCTTTATTTATTAGATTTAGTCTGATGTTATGGTTCATTTTACCTTTTTATTTTTATTTTTTTCAATTTATTATATTTTATTTTTATTTATATTTATAATGATTTTTATTTTAATATATTATAAAAAAATTATTTTTCTAAACAGATTTTTTTTATATTTGAAGTTAATTGGAAAATATATTATTTTTTAATTAATTTTTTAATTGTATTTTTATTTATATATTTTTAAAATTAGAAAAAATTGTAATTCCGAGATTTTGACGCTGTGGGAAATCCCAGGTATTAAAGCTGTCAGAGACTTTTCAACTGAAAGTTATCTTGAAATCCCAGGTATTAAAGCTGTCAGAGACTTTTCAACTGAAAGTTATCTTGTCCGAGACACTTAAAGTTATCTTGTTATTTTAATGTCATGGGAGACTTTTAAACCCAAACTTATCTTGTTATTTTGATATTAATTTTCTTTTCCTGAAGAGTGAATTAAAAGTTGGACCACTTCAAGTATTTTTGTCACATAAAATGGTTTTTTATTCTTTGATCTTTCTTCAAAGACAAGTTCTTTCATCATTTCTCAATATGTAAAAGTTTTTTCCCGACCCTCTATTATTTTAATATATTATAATTAAGTGTTCATTAATAATCATCCACTAACAACATTATTATTCTCCATTCCCTCCTCATTATGGTTCTAATCATTTTCTTCTAATTTAAATTGATAATGATCTCTTTCTCTTCTCCTCCTTCCAAAAACTCCTTTTTAATTTTAATGCATTACAATTAAATCTTATTAATAATATTTTACTATCAATACTACTAATAACATTATTATTCTTCATCTCACCCTCTTTAGAGTTTTTACCATTTCCTTCTAATTTAACTTCATAATGTCTTCTTGATTTCTAATTTGGACAATCATAACTTTAAAACGATAATTGTTCATAGAAAACCATGTAAAGACTCTATCATTAACCCTATGATTTTTTTTTTATTCACCTTTGCCTTTGCACACGTTAACATTCTCATCGCACATGTTTGTGTTTCCTTTTATAAAAATCAATTATCATCCATATTACCTATATCAAAAATAGTGTTCTCCAAATTCTAACTTGACATTATTCCTTATTGCCCTTTTGAACTATAATGTAGGTAAATAACAATTATTTCAAAATTATATATATATATATATATATATATATATATATATATAGATATATATAGATAGATATATTTATATATATTATTGTTTCAAAGTTATTTCGTTAATATTCACTAATAAAACAAAAGGTTCATTATAGGGCACATATATATAACAGTAAGCCAAAAAACACCATAAGAAGATAGAAAAAGAAAATACTTAAAACTTCAAAAGCTATGGAAGCGAGAGAAAACCATCCTCTCTAGTGGTATTATCTTCTATGACTCGCTAGTATCTCATAGCCCCAAAAATACCATTTAGTCCATCTTTTGAGAGGGCATCTGCCACCATATTAGCTTCTCAATATATATGTTGAAGAGAGATTCCTAGAGTGTGTGCAAAAGCAGTCTAATGTAATCAATCCAACCAGATAAGTGCGGGGGGGAAAATTCAGTGTGTCTCAATAGACCCTCAATGAGGGATCACGAGTCACCATAAATATGTAGATTATTAACGTGATCCCTATTAAAAAACCATAATAATCCCGAAAGTGCCAATGTATTTCCCTAGAGTGGGTACCAGTGCCATCGTTCCATGAGAGTTTGTATTGTTTCTTGTTACATAATATGAGCCAACCGCTGCATCCACAATGGCCATTATGAGTCGCACCATCAAAAAAACCTACATGGAAATGTATAGATATAGAAAAATGGAGATAATCTTGTGGAAAACTTTGTTATTGTTGTTCATATTCCCCTCAAAGATGCCACGATTATACGCATTCCACACCTCCCAAAAAACAAATAATGGAAGATGCTTGTATTGACCACCCCTTGACACCCAAACAATGACACATTATGCGATTGTAAGGACTCGCCTATTAGAGATGGTATATGCTTCTATAAATTCGTAACCATACCTTCCTGGTAGTAGGGAACAAAATGAAAATATGTAGGCTTATTCCTAATTCTTGTCTATAGAAAATACACCACCTGAGACCGAAATGCCCTTGCTTGAGTAGATTATCCGATGTTGGGATTTTTTGCTTCCACACCAACCAAAAGAACATGATGACCTTAAGAGGAACACTCCATTTTCATAAAATTTGGAACCATGATGGGGCTGTCAAATTATAAATATGTGCCATGTAGTATTGATAAGTTTCAGCCACCACCACATAATGCTTGTGTAGGCCTAACCACTTGGTGGAGTCCCCCAATGCACAAAGGTTCAGAGAGATAATGTTCATCATGTGTCTCCTTTGACGAGCACATTCACTCTAAGCGCCTGAGATTAAGGAGAAGAGAACATAGGAACATCATGAAAATCCATTGAATCCTCATATTGTAATGTAGAAGTCATCTGTCTACCCCGAAAATGTCTACTACCCTTGCCCTCCCTCTTGTGAACAATGAATTTTAAGACAAATCGAGGGAATATGATAGGGGAGATAACCTGATCATGACACTTGTGGATAGTAACAGTCGTCAGATCCATCACAAGATTCAAGATGATGAGATAAATGTTGATTCCAACGGAATTGTGGGGGGCAAGAGTCTAGGTTTAGGGAAGTAGGGGAAGAAGGGGAAAGGGAAAAGTATGATTCCAAAGGGGGCATTGAAAGAGGGTGATGTGGAAAATCCAAGTCCGAAGGGGGGGAATTGAAATGGTCAATAGTGTGGTATCCTCCAAAGAGTTCGTACAATCCATAGGAGGATCAGTGAAGGAGGAAGGGTATGACAAGGGGGGAGGGTCATACCTTGTATCCATAGGGAGAGGTAAATAGGAAAGCACCTATATAGGAGAAGTATCATGCCCCGGAGGAGTATCTGATGAAGGAAATAGAGAGGAGGAAGGAGAAGTAAACTTACAGGAAAAGGAAGAAACAAAAATTAAAGAGGGATAACGGAGAATTGATACCATACCATTAGATTCGTGTGATGATCTCCATCATTAGACATATTCAGAGGGGTTAATAATCGCCTTTTTTCCTTCTTAGATCTCTTTTTCTTGCATTTTTATTATTATTGTTTTGTTTTATGATGCTAGTATAGGTGGTGATTAAGGCTAACATACTCTGAGTGCCTAATATAAGGTTGAGAGTAGAAAATCATGAATTATTAATCATTTTTATAAGGATTTTATCATAAAGACTCATAGGAGACAACAAAGAGAAATTATAGGAGGATTTTCCACCCTCAAAGGCAGTCGAAGGATCGCAAGGATTCTCTCCAGCAATTCGAATTCCAAAACTAGCCAAAGGATCCCCAATTCTCTCCAACAATTAGAATTCTAGAGGCAGCTAAGCAACTCAAAGAGCAGTGCACCCAATCCTTGTTCACTGAGAATCAAGTAGACTCAATCACAATTTTTTATGGAGTTTTTGGTAGCTTCCCTGTACAATAAATAGAGTAGAGCTAGAGCTAGGAAGAGTTTGTCTATTCTAGTCTGGATTCCATTCAAAACTATTGCGGTGAGGTATTGTGCTTTTTGTTTTATTCAGTGATCAAACTTTTAGAGATGTATGGAGTTATTATTTTATCAAATGAGAATACTGATTTCATTTGAATGATTTAAGTTTTAAAGGGCTAGGCCCGTGGGTTGGGGCCCAATCCATGTGCCTCAGCTTCTCTGTTATTCCTATCATTTCCTTTTGTGATTTAGCTAGTTTTTCTTCTTCCATTTAAGTTAGATATGCTTCTGATAAGTTTCATTGATGTTTAGTTTTTGTGCTGTTGTAGTTTTTAATTGATTATGTGTAGTAAAATAGAGGGAAAAATCCAAAAATTGTGGTCAAGTCTGTAATATTCCTTTTCTTGATGCGATCAAAGTGGACAGAATCGGTCCATGGTATTTTCCCATGGTATCGGCCCATGGTATTTTTTGTTGGTTTTCGAGAAAAACAATAAAATAAGGTCCATCAAGCCTATAAAAGGGGATATAAGCTAGGCATTTAGGATAATTCTAGTATTATCTATCTTATCATGTTTGGGTTGAGAACTTGGCCTGGCTAGTTCTAGCATTGATCCTGGGACGAAAACCCCGTAGTGACTGTAATATTCCAAAATTTTCCTACAATAATTTGGAATATTAATTTTTGCTGATTTCACCTAGGAGGAGAATAAATGGGTAAGGAGGCCCATACATGATGATAATCTCAATAAAATCCCTCATAGTATGAATGGGGTCATCCTTGGAGCCGATTTTCACACCGTCATGTGTGAACGGGGTCATTTGCAAGTGGACAAGGTCAAGTTTGACCAAGTCAAAAACGTTGGGATAAGAGGTGGAGAAAACTTAGAGAAGCAGCACAATATGAATGGGAAGAGGGTTATTTGGTGGAGGAAACCCTAAGAGGAGTGGGACCCATGGAGAGGGGCTTTCACTTGTTTAAAAGGAGGGCAAGGCAACCATTGTTTCTCATGTTATGGATTATTGATCTCATTGTCTATTAAGACATTGTGCATTCTTTGTTGTTTAGCAAGAGTTTCCGAGGGAATTCCTATTTAGGATTCCTTCTCCTTCTTGAGAGGCCTCTTGAGGGATTGCACTGATTTTCCTCACATTTAGGCTTGAGGCCAAGCATCCTCCTCCAAGACAGTGTTATTTCTACAGCAGAGTAATGTTGTGTTGCAGGGTGTTGTAGGGAGGGTTCACTACACCACCTCCATCAACCATTTTTCATAGGAGGAGTCTCTCTTTCCTTTGAGAGATCAGTTTGGAGGCCTTTGGAGCTGATTGCAGTTCTTGGCATTGGTTCTTGGCATTGGTCCAACCCATTCTTGAGTAACCTTTTTCCTCAAGATCTTGTATTAATTTGTTGCTGCTATTATTTAATAAGATGGCTATGGATTTCTCTCACATTTCTATGAGTTGAGTGTCATTGCTACTCCATTGTTGTGTTTTCGGTGGATCTCAGCCATCATGTTATCAAGGAGAGAGAAGATGAAGAATCCACTATGTGGAGAGAAAAAGGAAGATAAGCTGACAAAGCTTCTTTCAAAATCTGTACAGAGCATTCATGAAGAATTTGAGAAGATAAGGAGGGAGATATGTACAAGATCTCCAAGAGGGTTTGAAACTGAGCCAAACTCTAGATTTTCTTGTAGGGAGAGTGAGCATGTAGCCACACCCTATGATGTACAATGCAGTCACATGGCCAGTTTTGCCATGAGAGAAAGAGAAGAAGGAGGAGTGCCTGAGAGGGGAACTCTTAGTGGGTTCTTGCATGAGTATGAATCTCAAACTCAGAATTTTAGAGCTCATGTCGCTTTCCTAGAGTTTTACAAGGTCAAGGTGAGGAGGGACAGGTAGCATAACATGGATAGATTTCTTCTATCTATATTTCATGGTTCCCCTACTTGTTCAGCCAGGGCTTGGGTGGAAGAGCTAGACACCTTTCTGCAGCAACATCAGATTCACGGTTGGGTGCCACCGCCATGTCGCCCATCGAAAATCGCACTTCACATATTTAGCTTTTACCTTTAAACACTTACCACTTGTTCTTGCGATTGCGATATTGCAAAATAAAAAATCTCACTTCGCACCATTTAAACTTTTCACATAACACTTACCTCTCATTCCACCGATGTGATAACTACGCCACATCACTCATCGCACTTCGCACATCGTAGAACTTACCACATCGCAGATCACAGCTCGTAACTTTTACTGTGTCACCAATCGCACTTCGCACATTTTAGTTAATTCTTGTTAATCCTTACCGCTATTCCTTTAAACTTTCGATATTATGATTTACGACCTACCACATCACTCATCGGACTTTGCACAACTTATTTCATTCTTGTTAATCCTTACTGTTATCCCTTTAAACTTGTGAAGTTGTGATTGTGACATCGCACATCGCAACTTTTGTCCTCCACCGCACTCTACCATCGCATTTTTGAGTTATGTCCGCTCCAAAATATTTTTTTTACTCTATCATTAAGTTTTATAAGGGTTTAACCCCCTATTTCTACTTCCAAACCTCGTTTCATGTGTTAAACCCCCCATTAGCCTCTTTTAGCCCTTTTCTTCCCTCCAAGTTGCAAATTAACACTTTTTAATTAGAATTAATTCATGCATATCTTAGTTAGATGCATAGGAGCATGGTTGATAGATCATAGGATAAGTAGAGTGCATTTAGCCGTTTGGCCAAGTTAAGTGTGGTTTAGAATTAATTTTCTTTCAGCAATTTAGTTTAGTTTCCTTTCTGTCATTTCCTTCCAGTAATTTACTTTCTAGTTGTTCTCATATTTTAAGAAATAGCACTGTTTTGTAAAGAATAATAGGATGACACGAAAAAAATGCATCTGTTGTGTATATAGCACTGTCACCTCAAATTTCTTGCGAACCCTCGGTTGATAAATTAAAGTAGGGCATCGCCTGGGAGTTATAACACTCTTGATGCAATACCAGGGCTCACCAATTTTTGGCGTCGTTGTCAGGGAGGTGTCTAGTAGATGTTTTGATTTTGTTTTTAGCATTATTTTCTTCTTTCCTTCCATTCCATGTCATTTCATAAGTATTGAAAAAATTACAAAAATATCTGATTTTCATGCCTTGTAGGACTAGGAATACACAAAGACAAATCTTACCTAAGACACCCACATCACCTCCTAGCCACCCTTCACTCTTCTTCAGTGGCATTGAGATTGAACCCCCTACAGGAGAGCCTTATGAATATTTTGAGGATCCTATTGGGAAAGAATAAGAAGGCCTTGTTTCATCTGAAGGACCTACTTCACCTATCTTAACCGTGGCTGCGACCCAGAGAGCCTTTCCCATAAGAGAGAAAATGGGGAAACTAAGATGAAAAAAATTAGCCCCTCAGCTCTGGACTTACCTCTAAGGACCTTGACACATTCATGTTTGTATTTTTTGTTATTTTTAGGACATATAAATACACCTTTGATGATCAGAAGTTGAAGCTATTCACATCCACCCTTAAGGATGCATCCTTTCACTGTTTCATGTGTCTTCCTAGGGATAGCATCACTACCTGGGCACAAAAGGAAGAGACCTTCAGCAGCAAGTACAAAGACTATTGTAGGTCCAAGGAAACTAAGGATGAGATATTTAGGATGAATTTAGGGACTGATCAATCCCTAGAGGATTATGAAGAGAGGTTTCAATTGAACTATAAGAGAGCCAACTGTACTCTTGATCCTGACTCACTTAAACTTGTACTTCTTCGAGGGATTAGTGAAGAGATGATAGAAACCTTGAATATGTTATCAGGAGGATCTATCTACCAACAACCCTCTGAAACAATCAAAACTGTCTTTTAGAACCATTCTATGACATTTAGGAAGAAGGGCATAGCTAGCCAAAATACATCCAGTACCCCTTCCTCTTCCACCTTCATAAAACATTAGATTGGAGACATGCTAGAGGACTTCAAGAGTGAAATGTTGCACACCTTTTCTTTGCAAATGTTAGCCTCTCTCAAATAGCAATAATAAATCCAAAATAATTAATTAATTAATCAAATATTCCAAGTTAGGAATATGTGCCTAACTCTTGGGTTGTTCCTCAAATATTGACATTAGGGGAATTTTGAGGTCTAAAATGGGCCTCCTAAGAAAAATGTACAACCAAAATAAACTTTATAAGAACCAATAAGATTAAAGATGATGATGTCAACGATGGGTGATGATTCACCATTTTTCAAGTAAAAGGGTAAAAATATTAAAAATTAATAAAATAATAAAACTACTTTTTCAACTCGTATTTTCAACTTTTTTCCCAAATTTTTTACTCAAATTTCAGGCGAGAGTACTCGTTGGATGCAAAATATAATTCATCATCCAAGGATTACCCATGTTGCATACTTTCGATGGACCCTGCTATGCGAAAAATGAGAAATACATGAGAAAATTTGATTGCAATCACATTTTTCATGTATTTCTCATTTTTCATATAGCAGGGTCCATCGAAAGTATGCAACATGTGTACTCTTTGGATGAGGAATTAAAATTTTCAACCAACGAGTACTCCCGCTTAAATTTGAGTAAAAACTATGGGAGATACGTTGAAAATATGAGTTGAAAATGTAGTTTTTTACTTTTTTCCCTCTAAAATTTGATGATGTCATCAAATATTATTTTATTATTTCCACTATTATTTTAGAGTTTCCTTAGGAGGCCCATTTTAGACCTCGAAATTCCCCTAATGAGTTTGTTTAGTAACTCCTATCTTGGTGGGTTTTTGGTGAGAAATTATCTCAACCAAAGGAGTCTAAGATAGCACGGACTATCTTAGACATTTTCTCTCATCTATTTAAGTTGTAAAATAAACTATTTTAACAATAGAGAATGATGAGAATTCCATGAGGCTAAAGCTTCTTTTCTGCCAAACTCATGGGAAATAATATCCTCCTATATCTATCTATCCATATTGTTGATTCATTCCAGATTCGTCATGAGGCTAGTATTCTGATCTTCTAAGGCTTTTGAAAATGGTGATTTACTACCGGAATTGCAATAGGACCTTGAACTTCTTCTCCTCCATGACATCGAAATTGTTAAAAGAAACACGATCATCTCGGTTCAGCATCGACATATTTGGCTTGAAGCAGCTACTCAGCTTGCCATAACAAAAATAACTCCAAACCACACAGTTTCAGAAATGTAGCACTTAACAAAGGTAGCCTCAACCCTCAACTCAAATCTTGCTCTCTAACCTCAGCTCCGATACCACATGTAGATTCAGAGGTGTCCTCAGACACATAAGTTTATTGATCATGAAAAGAGATTACATAAAAAATTGTAGGAGTTTACAAACGTAAACTCTCACTATAATGAAATTAGGGAACTAACCTATTTATAAGCTCTATGTTCTAACTTAATTTATTTATGGATCACTTGGAAAACCAACAAGTGTCCATTTACAATAAATGACCTTAGAACCATCCTACTAACTTTATTCCTATTTTAGAGCCTAGGAAACGACTCTATTCCAGAGTCCTATTTTTACTAAGAAAATACTATTTCTAAGTATCTCTAATATTTATTAAAAATTCTAATTTAATAAATATATTTATCCTAACTTTAAATTATTTCGTTTCTGTATTTTGGATTTATAATTGGCTTATGAAAGAGGCTAACAACAAATGGATACAATGTAGGTCAAAAGGAAGCAAGAGGAAGGAGAGAGAGCCCTGGCCATATTTTGTCCTAGATGTACCAAGAAGCACCCAAGAAATCAATTTCCAGTAAATTTTATAGAGGTGTGCTTAGTTTTTGAAGAGAATCATGCCACAGATAACTGTCCCTCCTTACCTGGACTTAAACTTGTATATCAAGGTGTGGAAACAATGCCCGAGAAACTCTTTTTCATCAACCAGAGAAGGTCTCAAGGCCCTAAGCTATATCAATAAGGTATGCAAGGTGCACCTTACTCTTACTATTACAAAATTCAGAGTGCACCAATGCAACCTTGGTCCACCCCCACTCCTCCATCCTGGGCTACACCTCCTACTTGGCCTTTGAACCCTTCATATCATCGTTAGCTAGTAGACCAACCAATTCAACAGTATGTTCCACAACAACCTCAATGTAACAATCCATCCCAAGGGTGGAGGCCTCAAGAAATTCAACTACATACTCTAATTCCTCCACCCCAACCTCAACCTCAGCTTACTCATGCTACTCCACCTAGGCTACCTATACCTACACATCCCAATCTGAACTCGAACAATGGACAGGCACAATAGGCTCCTAGTGGAGAAACATCCCATCCAACTTATGTCGTGGAGATATAAGAGGTTAATCTCAGCTCAAGAAGAGTACTCCCATACAACCATCCCCCATATATACCTGTAGAGGTTGAGGAGGAAAAGAAAGAAGATAACACTCATATCCAACAACCTCCTTTTCCCGAGCGCTTGATCCACCCTATTCAACACACCCTAGAGGAGACTAAACTCCTCAGAGAATTGGAAAATTTTTGTGTGAAGATATCACTTCTCCAAGCCATTAAGGATGTCTCTATCTACAATATGCTCATAAAATAAAAAAAATTCAAGAAACCTTGGAGAAGGAAGAGAGATAATCCCACCATAAATGTCGTAGGACAACTTTCTGACCTGATCCTGGGGAAGGTGATATTTCCAAAATACCTGGACCCTCTTAGTCCAGTTTTTGATGTGCATATAAATGGTGACATAGTCCCCAACACTTTGACTGATCTAGGGGTTGCCATCAATATCATGACCAAGGAAACTATATTGAAACTTAATCTCCAAGGGACTTTTAGGAAAACCACAATAGTTCTACAACTTGCAGATCGGTCGACAATAACTCTGGAAGGAATTATTGAGATGTTATGGTTAACATTGAATCTTGGGCGTATCCTATAGATTTCCTAGTCCTCGAACCAAAAACAAATTTTAATGGCTATCCTCTCATCTTAGGGAGACCTTAGGTAGCCACTGTAGATGCTTATATTATTTGTCGGGTTAGAAACATGACTATCAAAAATGGTCCTTTGTCTAAATAGTTGGTGTTATATCATCCAGCCTAGCCTTCCGTTTATCATGATCTTCATATATGGTTGGAGGATGGAGAAGATGAGTTATATAACACTGCCCCTATGTGTACCATAGATGCTATTCTTAGAGGGGGGTAGCTTGATGAAGATGATCTAATCAACCATGCCATTCAAAAGCAATCCTCCACTAATACTCCTCTTTAAACCTTAGTCAAAGAGTCTAAAAGCCAACCTTGGATGTAAGTGCACTTAGTTGAGACAAATTCTATAACCACCAAGGCTATTGAGTTTGGCCAATCCAGATCTTTGAAAATCAACCCAACCCTCTCAAATGAAGAAGAGAAGTAGCTATGCCAGCTTTTGAAACAAAATTTTGAAGCATTTGCTTGGGATTACAAGGACATGAAAGGGGTGCATCCTTCGGTATGAAGACATCATATTTACATAAAAGAAGGATTCAAGCCTGTGAGACAACCCCAAAGAAGGATGAAACTAACTCTGAAGGACATAGTCAAAGAAGAGTCGCAGAAACTATTGGATGCATGGTTCATATATCCTATATCCGACAGTGAGTGGGTATCCCTTCTTGTCCTAGTCCCAAAGAAGAATGGGAAGTGGAAAATTTGTTCACTATCAATAACTTAACAAATCAACCAAGGAAGACCATTTCCCTTTGCCCTTTATAGACCAAGTCCTGGATGGCCTTATAGGGAAGAATTCATTTTCCTTCTTAGATGAGTTCAGGGGGTACAATCAGATTCAAATGAGATCTGAAGACCAGCATAAGACTACTTTTACCTTCCCTTGGGGTAGATTTTCTTATAGATTCCTACCCTTTGGGTTGTGCAATGCCCCAACAACCTTCCAAAGAGCTATCTTGAGCATCTTTCTCGAGTTAGTCCATGACTTTGTCGAAATTTACATGGATGATTTCACCCCATATGGGGATGACTTATAGGAATATCTTTTCAATTTGAGTAAACTACTAAGGAGGTGCATTGAGATGCATCTCTCCTTGAGCCCAGAAAAGTGTGAATTCCTGAAGAAAGTAGGGGTTGTATTAGGACACTCCATATCCCAAGCATGAGTACAGGTAGACCCGAAAAAAATCACTATCATCAAAAGGGTACCTACTCCTCAAAAGAAGAAAGATGTCAGGAGTTTCTTAGGATGAGGCGGTTACTATAGAAGGTTCATCAAAGATTTCAGCAAGATGGCTTCGCTATTATTTGGGCTATTGGCCAAGGATTCTGATTTTATTTGGTTCGACCCTTGTCAAGAGGCTTTCGAGCTCATTAAGAAACAATTGACTACTGCCTCGATTCTCCGAGGTCCAAATTGGACTCTCCCTTTCCACATCGACAATGACACATCTGAAAACGTTGTAAGGGAAACATCAGGAAAATTATAGGATAAAATCTCTTATCGCATTTCTTTCATCAACAAGAATTTGTCAAAGGTTGAGTTGAATTATAATATTACTGAGAAGGCGATGTTAGCCATTGTCCATGCATTGAAAAAATTTAGGCATTATTTTACTGGATATCAAACCCTTTTCCACACTAACCATGTAGCCATCAAGTATTTAATGAACAAACCAGATGTAAACGCTAGGATAATTAGATGGTCGTTACTTTTGCAGCAATTTGATTTGACTATTGTTGATAAACATAGAAAGGAAAATGTTGTTGCAGATTTTTTTTCTAGGTTAATTCTCCTTGTAGGTGAAGAAGGAATGGTGGATGACCAGTTGCCAGATGAAAACCTATTTTCCATATCAACACTCTCACCATGGTTTGTTGATATATCCAACTACTTGGTTGTTGGAAAACTCCCTTCTAATCTTTCATTCAGGGAAAGGAGCATAATCATTAGAAAAATGTGCCCCTTTCACAAGGACTGGGGGAAATGTTTTCAAGCTAGGCCTTGATCATATCCTAAGGAGGTGTGTGAGGGAGGAATAATTTTATGATATCCTCTCTGAATGTCATGACAGCCCATGTGGAGGCCACTTTGCTATAAAGAGAACTACTTACAATGTTTTGCAGGCAGGATACTATTGGCCTACCCCTCACCAAGATTACAGAAGATACACCAGCAGGTGTGACGAGTGCCAAAGGATGGAGAAACCCACACAAAGGGATGAAATTCCTTTACACCCTTAGGTGGCTCTTGGGCCACTTGATAAGTGGGTCATGGAATTTGTTGGACCTATAGATCCACCATCTAGACAAAAGAAGTATATCATCATCTGCACTGACTACCTCAAAAAGTGGGTTGAAACAAAATAAGTGAAGGTAGAAACTGAGGAGAAAGTAGAAGAATTTCTGAGGGAGAACGTGTTTTACAAATTTGGATACCCCAAAGAAATAGTCACTGATCAGGGAGCAAAATTCACCTCTCACCTCATTGAGAATCTTTTGAGAAAGCACAAGATTAAGCATATAACTTCTACTGCCTATCACCCTAAGGCCAATGGCCAAGTAGAAGTAACTAACAGAGATTTAGAGAGCATCCTCACCATGGTTGTGAGCAACATCAGAAAATATTGGGTAGAGAGATTGGCAGAAGCTACTTGGGCCTACAACAGTACTTGGAAGACAACAACAGGACTCACTCCTTATGAACTAGTCTATGGTAAGAAAGATCTACTTTCAGTTAATTTTGAATTCAGTACCTTAAGAATGGCATATGAATTAAATCTAGATCTATCAAATGCCCAAATAGAGAGGTTGTTACAACTAAATGGATTGGATGAGTTCATAATGGAAGCACTTATTCACACAAAGGTCGTTCAGATATAAAGGAAGGTATGACATGACAATAACATCAATGAAAATACCTTCCAAGAATGAGATTGTGTGTTGTTGTATGATTCAAGGTTTAAATATTTTAAAGGCATGTTGATGATAAGATGGTTAGTACCATACACAGTGGAATTTTTTTTCGATAATAGTGTAGTTCAAATCAGAACCATAAATGAGGAAGAAATCCCCTTGCTTGTCAATGGTCACATACTTAAAATTTACAAGACGCCTTTGTCAAATGCAGAGTTCATAAATTAAATAAGCAGAGAAGTGTATGTGATAGGAAACTCCAGAGTTTCCCACACCTTCTAAAAAAAAATAATAATAATAAGCTTGTGGGTTGAAAACCTTAATGAAGGAAACTCACTTGCTAAAAAAAAAGAGAAAAAGAGAATAAAGATCCATGGGTGAAAGCCTCTCCTAGGCACCCAAGGAAAGTTTGTGGGTTGAAAACCTCCATGGAGGCAGCCCACGTTCTTTCAAAAAAAAAAAAAGGACAAAAAGAACCAAAAAAAAAAAAAAATACATCTGCATCTTTGTGTTTTCTGTGTTTGTCATTTTGCAGGTTGTTAAAGGTTTCTGGAAACACAAGGAAGAATTCATCCTCTTTTCCATTCTTCTATCTTATCATCCATCCCATCATTCACTCCATTCATTTTCATAACTTCGTCCATCACCTCCATACACCACACTCCTCCATTCCTGAGCACAGTGTAGCAAGAGAATTAAAACACAAACATGTTGCGACAAACATCAGGAAGTTCCTTCCAAAAAAAAAAAATCAAAGTTTTTCATGGTCTACCAAGAAGAACAAGGAAGGAAAGAGCATAACAGACTCCAGGAGAACGAGCATGACACCCATGGAATCTCAAGCACCCACACAACAGACACAACAGAGAGAAGCAACAAGAAAAGATTAGCAGCTCACTCAGGAAGCTATTCATTTAGCAAGTTGATCATTTAGAGTACAGGAATATGGTGAGGAATGAAGCATCTAAAAGGCCTATCTCCAGCCTCCAGCTCCTGCAACCGCCTAGGAAACAACATGTAAACTTAGGTATAGCTTCTCACCCCTTGCTATGCATCCATAATAGCCAACAATAATTAATTTACAGACTTAGATTTTAAGGGGTAGAAATGTGGCCAGTTAACTCGGTCACCACCGTGAGGTATGAATGTAATAAAACTGGAAGTACACGCCACATGGGCATGGAAAAGAAAATAATTTAAATCAAGTGGAGTAGAGGAGAACGAGGGGAGGAAACACACATTCCACCATGAACTAAAAAGAGAAGGAAACAACTGTCTACAACAGAACTGGAGCTGAGCTGAGTTACATAAGCGCTCCAAAATTAGCTGTGTTATCTAATAAAAGGAGATGTCGTCTCATCCAAGCCACTATATTGAAAATTTTTAAAGGGAGAGAGACCGATGGAAGCACGTAGCGCTTAAAGAAGAAGAGGAAGAACCAGAAAAAAACAAGAAGAACCAGAAGAAACAAGAAGAACCAGAAGAAGAAGAGGAAGAGACAAAGGGCCAATGAAAAACATAAGAGATGGCCATAGAAGTCATAGAGATAGCAGAAAGTGGATGAGAAAAAGACTCGCAACATAGCACCCATCCCCTCAATAAAAAAACATAGTTTCTGTTATCACTCCTCAAATTTTCAAAATCTCATGCTTGAAAATCAGTCATAATACTCCTTCAAATTTTCTTAGGTTGCAAGATATCATAAAATGATATATTTTATGGTGTATTTAAGTTGAGAAAACTTTGGATAAGGTCTTAGAAATGATTCCAAGTCACATCGGAGGAGTGTGTTTTCAGTTGACACTTTGAAATGATCATCAGTCCGAAATTTTTCCATTTTTCACCAAACTGTCTGAGTCCGTAGCAAATATAGCACGAAATTAACAGAATTTGCTACGGAAACACCTAGTAGTTCCGTAGAAAAACTCACACTTGTCAAATGAAACGTGCTACGAAATCTCTGCCAGTCTTTAATGGTTTAAAGAGTAATGATTAATGGTTAAGTGTTTGAGAATTTCAAGGACCTGCTGCCAGACTTAAGCCATAATTTAAAAGTTATACACTTTCTCACATCAGTCATCTTTTGTCGTACGTCCTCTCATTCCACTTTTGAATTTATCTCTCATACTTTTGTTTTATTTTTCCGCACTCATCATTTGCTACCAAAGAAGCTCTCTATCAAGAATATCCCCAGTAGAAACCCTTGCTCTATATCAATTTATCTCCATTTAGTTGCTCTCTGTCATCAAGTATTTTCTCCCAAACGGGTGTAAATTTATATGGAAGGCCACCACTGCACCATATAGGAAATGGCTACAACTACTCCCAAGAATTTTTATAAATGAGGTTCGCCATTCCGCTATGAACCCATAGCTCCAGACTTGGTTTTAGGAGATGAAAATTTAACCGATTTATTTACAAAGGTAGGGTGTATTGAATTCTTTCAGAAACTGCAAGGGCATCATCTACAGGTATCACAAGACTTTGTGGCTAATTTCGGAGGCACATTTACAAAGTTTAGTTGTCTTCATATCCCAATTTCACCTGATAGTATATCTAAAGCAATAAGGATCCCGAGAACCGGAGAGGAATGGTTTAAAGCTACCAAATTTGACTTGAAAATTTGTGATGACTAGTTAAAGCCGGAGCATGCAGGGATTAAAATGACTGAAGGAATTCCTAGAACCTGTCTTAAAGATGAATTTTCTAAGTTGCTAATGGTCATACAAAAATATTTTACATGTGAAGTTCATTTTCAGATAATTTACATGTATCATTTCAAATTATTGATTCATTTCACAGGGAAAAAAATGATAGATATTCCATTCTATTTTTTTAGAAGTCTTAGGAAAATGACAAACAACGTAGAAGGAAAACCTGAAAAGTATGAAACTTCCATTTTCCACCATGGGTTGATGAAATTTCTAGTCTTGGAGGAATTAAACAAAATAGACAGAGGTTGGGTAGCATTCTCGTTCATGAATGGATATGAGCTTGATGTCTTATCTCCAAGGAAAGCTTCCAAGCTTAAAAATTCTTCTTCCAAGCAAGAAATAGATTTCAACATTAATGAAAAATTTGAAGGAACTCATCATGAAGATTTAAACGATTCAGATAAAGACTTGGTGGAGAAAACTAATTTATTCCAAGATATATCATTACCTCCAGCAATTATAACTATAAAGAGGACTATCAAACATGTTACAGATAGAAAGACTAACTCTGAAGCTAAGAGATCTAAAAGAAATGCTGAAGAAAATGTTAAAGGAAAAGGCAGACTTAAAGACATCCTACATGCCATTGACATTGAAAAAACTCCAGTGGTGAAAGCAGCTGAAGATAAAACATCTAAAGCCAAAGGTAAGGGACTCATAGTTAAGAAATTAGACTTCTCTTCAGATTATTAAGCCTTATTTTCAAATCTTTAAAACCTCTAACTAGGTCACAAATGTCAGATACTTTTACTATTGGTCATAGTAAAAAGAGGGAAGATAAAGGTAAAGGAGAAATGGAAAAGGAAGTTATTGTTATATCACCTAGTGAGAAAGAGGCTATCAAGGGTAAGAAGACAGAAAAATCTAAAGGTAAGTCCCAAAAGAAACTTGAGATAGATTCTTCTAAAAGAAAGAGAAAGGATAAAGAAGAAATATTCAAATAGAGAAAAGGAAAAGACAAGGTCATAGAGAAGACTGAAAAGGAGATTTTGGAAGAACAATTGAAAGTTGTCAAATATGAATTGGTTGAGACAAAGAAAGAGCTGGAAGGATATAAGAAATATAGATAGATGATAGATGAGGTAGAGAAGAAAGTAACTGAACAGGGTATTCATTTTGAGACCTCCATTGCAAAAGCCAAGAATCTGTTGAAAAGGACACAACATTTACGCATCATAGTGTCACATACAAGGAAGAGGAATTTATGTTTACAAGAAGAGAAGAGAATCCTACAGATACAAGTGAAATAATTAAAAGAATAAATGGAATTGATGAAAACACAATCAAAGAAAGGAGACTTGGAAAGAAGAATCATGAACAAAAATGTTTGAAACCACTGATAGATAAGAAGGTAACAATTAGATCATCATATTTTTGTATTATATTATCAATGAACTAGATGCTGCCATGGTCATATACTTTTTTGAAGCTCATATACAAGTTTTATCAAATCACCTAAGTGTTAGGCAATTCTGCAGCAAGTGTCAGGCTTGAAGCCCAATTTTTGCTACGAAATTTCTGAAGGTCTCTTTTGGGTTTTAAGAGACATAAACTAATGGGAGTGAGGAGTTTTGAAGGTCATGTTTAATTGTATTTTATCATTTAACATCTTCGAATGGTTAAAAATATCTGAGGAATATCACAAGTCCATCTTTTGTGTGCACTACGAAAACAGGCTATTTTCGTAGCTCAAAACAGAGTTTGGCAGTATGGAAAGTTTTTGTGACAAATGATGAAAAAGAGTGAAAAATGTTAAGCATGTGTAAAGTTATTCATCATAAAGGTGTCAAAGTGTATCAGGATGACAAAGACAATCATATTTTCCATGTGGAGATTTTCAGTTAGAGGAGTTTGAAAGATACTAGCCAGCATGTGCCATGTCATCAAACTAACTTCTTTTAAATGAGGGACAGAGTTACTTCACGATGAAAATCATGATATAAATGTTTTTTTAATGGCTAGCATGATGAAGAGATCAGATTCCTCTCGAGGAAGACTTGGATCAGTTTATTTTAAATGTAATAAATAAGTGTTTAAGTCCTAGTAGGACTCTTAGTCTTATTTTGAATAGGTGTGAGTCCTAGTATCGAGTCCAGTTTATGGTTAGATTTAAGTGTCAGTTTAAATTTAAACAGTCTAGCCACTTGGGAGACTTTTTGTAAAGGCTAAGTGCCTATGAATAGTGTAAAATTTGATGGGTTGGAAAATTTTATCATAATAGGCTACTTTTGTAAATACTTTGGAGGAGCTGATATATACAAAAGGAGTTTAACTTTTCTGAAGCTGAGATTATAAGTGTACTTCAGTGAGCTTTATTTTCTATCATGTGTTTTACTTCCATAGTTTTGATTCTTATTACTCAGAATTAATGGGAACATGCTCTGACTTCCTTTAAGTGTTAATTTATGGTGAATTTAGCTCTTAGGTCCTATCTGTAGATTGTTTTATTCAATGTTTGATACTTATTACTCAGAATTCATGGTCATTCATGCTCTGACTTCCTTTAAGTGTTAAGTTTGGATAAATCTCTGTTAAATAATTTCTTTTCAATATCTTGATATATCATGACTCAAAATTCATGCACACATGCTTTGATTTCCTTCGAACCTTAAGATATTGAGACTTTCCTGAATGTGTCACCATTTCATTGAAGTATATACAAGCCTCAGTTTTATAAGAAGAGATATTTGTTATCTTTATCCCTATCACTGACTCCATAGCCCAATGGTAGCTAGTCTCCATCTTTCAACCAATAAACCTACAAAACCATAAACCATAGAGTTAGCCATCTATTTACATCTTTATTCAAAATCATTAACCCTTAAGAGAGCCCTCTCAAGCTGAGGAGCATAGCGTCAACTAAAATATTGGTTTGAAATAGTTACACTAAAGTGGTCTGATCAACACCATATCAGGTTCCTATTTTGGTGATAACATTTTGGTGAGTCTGCCAGGAGTCTGAAGATATACATCTCCCGAAAATTATGAATTTGAACTCTTGAAGGTAGCAGAACCTCAGAATCTGTTCTAGGTTTCAAAACTACCTTGGTGACTCCACACATCAAATAATTAAATTGGAAGGTGACTTCATTGCTTGAAGATCAGTAGCTTGATGAATTTTCAAGATGAGTTCCATTACAAGAATGAATGCTAGGTATGCTCCTATGAATTGGTCTCATATCCCTGGTTTTCCAAATCCTATGCCAAAGGTTAATTGGTTAGATGATATTCCAATATTCAAAGATGAAAAGAAAGACAGTGGTGCTCTTAATTTGATTAGGTTTCATCTGCATGTACATAGTCTTAAGGTTCAGATCCTTGAAGATTGTCTTATGAAGATGTTTATGACCACTCTAGATGGAAAAGCATGGTCTTGGTATAAAGGTTTAGCAAATGGTTCATTATATTCTCTTGCTAATTTTCATGATGAATTATATGAGATGTATAAAGAGTGTCATTCCTCCTTATTGCTGGCCAAATATTGTTGTAAACAGTCTATGAGTTTTATTCAGTATTTGGAGGATTATTATGATGACGATGAATTTATGGATGAAATAATTTTTGAGGCTCTTCATAACAATGCATTTCAACACCTAGAAGAAAAGATAACATCCCATAGAATGCATCATGGAAATCAACAAGAGTATACTTATGAAAACCAGGTTACATCCTCTGAGATTGATGTGAAGATACAACAAACTTGTAAGTCTTCGGATCATAATGAAGATGAAAATCATTGCAAATACGAAGAAAAATTACTGGAAGATGGTTTTTATAACCCTCAGGTAGAGGAAAAGGTTGATTTTTTATGTAACTCCTTGCAGCAGCCTACTTCAAAGAATGATCATAATAGTGAGGAAAATTACATTCTCTATGGGAATCATTCAGAAAGGTAGTTGGATAGCTTATCAAATAAATTTTGTGTGGCTAAAAATCAGTTGTTAGAAGTTACAGGATGTTATGAAGATCATCAAGCTGATCATGTATTCTGGGATCCTATAGCTAAATACTTGGAAGAGTTTTACTCTCCAGTGTTTCAGTTTTATTTTTACTATGAAGATCAGTTACAATTTTAGTGGCAATGGTCATCACAATATCATAGTTGCTTTGATGTCCAATACAGTAAAAAAACTCAAATATCAGATAAAACAGATAATTGGTTACATTGGAAATTTCACATTGATTAAGCTGAAAGAAGTTTGCAGTTGATAGGGTAGGTAGGTAGGAATATGCAAATAAGCTCAAGGTTGAATGCACATTTTTAGTAGGTACAGTTTGAAGCAGATTGGGCAGAATTTCAGAGTTTTTATTTTAAAGGAATGGATTGCAACACTGGAGTTACTAGTTCTTATTATACCACAGGGGGCATACTATCCCTAGTGGAGCCACTGTTATCTCTCCTCAAATTTTAAAAATATCATGCTTGAAAATCAGTCATAATACTCCTTCAAATTTTCTTAGGTTGCAAGATATCATAAAATGATATATTTTATGGTGTATTTAAGTTTAGAAAACTTTGGATAAGGTCTTAGAAATCATTCCAAGTCACATCGGAGGAGAGTGTTTTGAGTAGACACTTTGAAATGATCATAACTGCAAAATTTTTCCATTTGTCACCAAACTATCTAAGTCCACGGCAAATATAGCACGAAATTAACAAAATTTTCTACGGAAACACCTAGTAGTTCCGTAGCAAAACTGACATTTATCAAATAAAACATGCTATGAAATCTCTGCTAGTCTTTAACGGTTTAAAGAGTAATGATGAATGGTTAAGTGTTTGAGAATTTCAAGAACCTGCTGCCAGACTTAAGCCATCACTTAAAATTTATACACTTTCTCATATCAGTCATATTTTGTCTTACGTCCTCTCATTCCACTTTTGAATTTATATCTCATACTTTTGTTATCTTTTTTCGCACTCATCATTTTCTACCAAAGTAGCTCTCTGTCAAGAAGATCCCCAGTAGAAACCCTTGTTGTATATCAATTTATCTCCATTTAGCTGCTCTCTTTCATCAAGTATTTTCTCCCAAAAAGATGTAAAGTTATATGGAAGGCCACCACTGCACCATACAGGAAATGGCTACAACTACTCCCAAGAAGGTTTATAAATGAGGTTTTCCATTCCGCTATGAACCCACAGATCCAGACTTCGTTTTAGGAGATGCAAATTTCACCGAGTTATTTACAAACGTAGGGTGTATTGAATTCTTTCAGAAACTGCAAGGGCATCACCAATAGGTATCACGAGACTTTGTGGCTAATTTTAGAGCCACATTTACAAGGGTAGGTTGTATTCATATCCCAATTTCACCTGATAGTATCTCTAAAGCAACAGGAGTCCCGAGAACCAGAGAGGAATGGTTTAAAGATACCAAATTTGACTTGAAAATTTGTGATGATTACTTAAATTTGGAGAATGCAGGGATTAAAGTGACTGAAGGAATCCCTAGAACCTGTCTTAAAGATGAATTTTCCAAGTTGCTAATGGTCATACAGAAATATTTTACATGTGAAGGTCATTTTTAGATAATTTACATGTATCATTTCAAGCTATTGATTCATTTCACAGGGAATAAATTGATAGATATTCCATTCTATTTTTTTAGAAGTCTCGGGAAAATGGAAAACAAGGTACAAGGAAAACCTGAAAGATATGAAACTTCCATTTTCCACCATGGGTTGATGAAATTTCTAGTTTTGGAGGAATTAAACAAACTAAACAGAGGTTGGGTAGCATTCCTATTCATGAATGGATATGAGCTTTATGTCTTATCTCCAAGGAAAGCTTCCAAGCTTCAAAATTCTTCTTCCAAGCAAGAAATGGATGTCAATGCTACTGCAAAATTTGAAGGAACTCAACATGAAGATTTAAAGGATTCAGATAAAGACTTGGTGGAGCAAACTGATTTAGTTCAATATATGTCATTACCTCTAGCAATTAGAACTAGAAATAGGACTATCAAACATGTTACAGAAAACAAGACTAATTATAAAGCTAAGATATCTAAAGAAATGTTGAAGAAAATGTTAAAGGAAAAGGCATACTTGAAGACATCCTACAGGCCATTGACATTGCAAAAACTCCTGTGGTGAAAGCAGCTGAAGATAAAACATCTAAAGCCAAAGGTAAGGGAGTCATAGTTAAGAAATTAGACTTCTCTTCAGATGATTCAGCCTTTATTTTCAAACCTTGAAAACCTCTTACTAGGTCACAAATGTCAGATACTTTTACTATTGGTGATAGTAAAAAGAGGGAAGATAAAGGTAAAGGAGAAATGGAAAAGGAAGTTATTGTTATATCACCTAGTGATACAGAGGCTATCAAGGGTAAGAAGATAGAAAAATCTAAAGTTCAGTCCCAAAAGAAACTTGAGATAGATTCTTCTAAAAGATAGAGCAAGGATAAAAAATAAACAATCAAACAGAGAAAAGGAAAAGAGAAGGTCATAGAGAAGACTGAAAAGGAGATTTTGGAAGAATAATTGAAAGTTGTCAAAGATGAATTGGCTAAGACAAAGAAAGAGCTGGAAGGATATAAGAGAGATAGTGAGATGATAGATGAGATATAAAATAAAGTAACTGAACAGGTTATTCATTTCGAGACCTCCATCGAAAAAGCCAAGAATCTGTTGAAAAGGACACAAAATTTTTGAATCATAATGTCACATACAAGGAAGAGGAATTTATGTTTACAAGAAGAGAAGAGAAACCTGCAGAGAAAAGTGAAAGAATTAAAAGAAGAAATGGAATTGATGAAAACAGAATCAAAGAAAGGAGACTTGGAAAGAAGAACTAGATCATCATATTTTTATCTTATATTATCAATGAACTACATGCAGCCATGTTCATATACTTTTTTTAAGCTTAGATACAAGTTTTATCAAATCGCCTAAGTGTTAGGAAATTCTGCAGCAAGTGTCAGGCTTGAAGCCCATTTTTTGCTGCGGAATTTATGAAGATTTATTTTGGGTTTTAAGAGACATAAACTGATGGGAGTGAGTAGTTTTGAAGGTCATGTTTAATCTTTTTTGATCATTTAACATCTTCCAATGGTTAAAAACAGCTGAGGAATATCACAAGTCAATCTTTTGTGTGCAGTACGAAAACAGGCTGTTTTCGTAGCTCAAAACAGAGTTTGACAGTATGGACATTTTTTGTGACAAATGATGAAAAAGACTGAAAAAGGTTAAGCATGTGTAAAGTTATTCATCGTCAAGGTGTCAAAGAGTATGAGTATGACAAAGAGTATCATATTTTCCAAGTGGATATTTTCAGTTAGAGGAGTTTGAAAGATACTAGCCAACATGTGCCATGTCATTAAACTAACTTCTTTTAAATGAGGGATAGAGTTACTTCACGATGAAAATCATGATATAAATGTTTTTTTAATGGCTAGAATGGTGAAGATATTAGATTCATTTCAAGGAATACTTGGATCAGTTTATTTTAAATGTAATAAATAAGTGTTTAAGTCCTAGTAGGACTCTTAGTCTTATTTGGAATAGGTGTCAGTCCTAGTCTCCAGAATCCAGTTTATGGTTAGATTTAAGTGTCAGTTTAAATTCAAATAGTATATCCACTGGGAAGACTTGTTGGAAACGCTTAGTGCCTATAAATAGTGTAAAAATCGATGTATTTAGGGTTGGAAAATTTTATCAAAACAGGATACTTTTGTAAATACTCTGGAGGAGCTGATATATACAGAAGCAGTTTAACTTTTCTGAAGCTGAGATTCTGAGTGTACTTCAGTGATCTTTATTTTCTATCATGTGTTTTACTTCCATAGTTTTGATGCTTATTACTCAAAATTCATGGGAACATGATCTCACTTCCTTTAAGTTTTAATTTATGGTGAATTGAGTTCTTAGGTCCTATCTGTAGATGGTTTTATTCAATGTTTGATACTTGTTACTCAGAATTCATGCACACATGCTTTGATTTACTTCGAAACTTAAGATATTGAGACTTTACTGAATGTGTCACCCTTTCATTGAAGTATGTACAAGCCTCAGTTTTATAAGAAGAGGTATTTGTTATATTTATCCCTGTCACTGACTCCATAGCCCAATGGTAGCTAGTCTCTATCTTTCAACCAATAAACCTACAAAACCAGATACAATAAAGTTAGCCATATATTTACATCTTTATTGAAAATCATTAAACCTTCAGAGATCCCTCTCAGATTGAGGAGGATAAGCCTTAGCTAAAATATTGGTTTGAAATAGTTACACTAAAGTGTTTTGATCAGCAGCCTATCATGGTCCTATTTTGGTGATAACAGTTTCCACCATAGCTTCTCTGAGCGCAAAGAGAAAATGGCAAGCCTCTAGGTATTCCAGAGCTGACAAGAATTAGGGAGAACCAGAAATGTCTCCTGCAAGCCTGATTATCATTGAAGAATCACCAAGGTGGGAGGAAAGAATCGAATAGATAATTCTGAAGTAGCAACTACAGAAGGCACAGGAAAAGGATGTAGCACTGAAGAAGAAATTGCAACAATAAGAGGAGAAAGTAGCCACCATAGCATGCTTATGCAGAGAAGCCCTTAAATACAGATTCCCTTCTGAATCATATGCTGTGTAGCTCAAAGAACAATGGATTCTATTTCAAATCAAAACTCTAGCCTCCCATGGATCACTACCTTTCCAATATTGTAGGCAATTCATGAATTTATACAGGCAAGATATCATGGTTGATCAGGAAAAGATGGCAGAGTTGTGTTATCCCCCCTATGAAATTATTGACAAGCAAGTAGGGGGCTAGATTGTTTTGGAGCCCTCAAGGAATGCATTTTCCCGAAAACTCATCATCCTTGAAGTCTCTCCATGCTTTGCCTTATACAAATTTCCTCTGTTGATTCCCATCTCAAAGGGCCTATTTCTGCCCCTTGCACCCCTGCAGAAACCTCCACCTCATCCCTTTGGTCCTTTTTCAAATTTCCCTTTTCCAACACCCAAATTCCCCCCCTAAACCTCCTAGATCATTCCCATGCCCCTCTAAAACCACACCTACACCCTTGGTTTAGTGTAATAAACCCTTTCCCTTCGTTCGTTGCCGTTTCCTACCCTAAAAATACATTAAAAATGGGCCCAAAACCCACTGTTTACATTATAGCAGTCCCATCCCCTTCCTCACTAAGCCCCCACACCTCTTCTTCCACGTGGTCCAGCGCTAGAACCACCCGCTAGCACAAGAAGGCGCTAGTCTCCAATGCATATCGGGGATATTCCTAGCCGTTGATTCAAACAAGAGGGACAGTGATCGCCACCCCCACAACAACCATCGTTAAACCCATGCATCGTCGATCACCACATCTTAACCGTTCATTCCCCACCAGATCGACGGTCCAGAATACAGCAGCCCCTGTGGTCCCCATAGCGCACTATGAAAAAACCTGGCGGTTTCTATCGCACCACCTTTGCGCAGTGGGTGGTATTCTCCTGTTGCCCAGCGATTCCACTCAGCTCTTGACACGTGGCCCCGACACTGTTGCAAAACTGCCAGCTCATCATGCGTTAAGTTCGGTGCAGGACGTCAAGCAATATTGTTGCCAGCCGTCGGTTCTGCGATCACCCATCCAACGGTTGTCGCTCCGCGAAGCTGCACACTGTATAACCTAAGCCAAATACGCCTCTGGCCCACCGTCCGACGCGTTTCCACCGTCGATCTCCTTTGAGATCGGATGGCCCAGGTTTGTTCGTCCCCCGTCGCTGACCAGTCCACCCACGTCATCACCCCTTCCACGTGTTCAGTCGTATATTCACCTCCGTCGTATGTATTCATTCAAAAGTCATTTTTTGTGATTTTTCATGTAAAACTGCCTCTGCTTCGTGCACGTCCCCCAGACCATATTTCATTGTTTCGCTGTGTTTTTTGCCACCAACCTGCACACTCCCACTATCTCATCATCCAGCATGGCCATCCTCATCATCTTCATTGTGTCCATCACCCCCATGTATGATTCCTTAACAATTTGCGTGTCCCGTAGGGTTATGAGTGGCATAAAACCACCGAGTTTCTCAGTATCTGTGACAGTGACAGAGAACGCTGAAGAGATCAGATGCAGAGATTAAATTAGTAAATCCAAGCTCGAGAAGGTTATGGACGTGACTGCATTTAAGGACAGGGCCGAGAAATCTGTACAATCTTCCCCGGGGCCATTAAAAGTGCAGTTTTCTCCAACATAGATTGAAAATGGAACAACAAAGAGGTTACGGCATGCCAATGAAGGTTTTTGAGCCCTGTGAAGTGGTTTGAGAATAAAAACATCAGATGGAAGACCCAGAAACCACGCAGAAGGTACAACACATGGAAATCAATGAACATCAGGGTTTTCGTTGTACCAGAATGTTTTTCTTCATTGGGTACAGGGTGCCCATAGAGTTTTTATTCCACACCGTGTCCCTGAAGAAATTTCCACTACATAGCAGATCGAAACTACCAGAGCATTTATATGGCCGACTTCTCAGCAATTTATTTTATTTTTGTTCAAATCACTAGGAGTACCACGGATTACTGTAGCCGAAATACATCAAATTCATATCCAGAAGAAGCAGAGGCCTGAAGAAGACCACTATTTCATCTAAAAATGACAGGAATTGAATGCTTAGGATTTAAAGAAGAATGGGCTTCGGCCCTCTTTCTTTTTAGGAGTTTAATACAACATTTATTTCTTCACCTACCTCTTCTTCTTCTCTTCAACTATAAAATGCATGAGAAAATATTGTAATGGTTGTTGATCAGTTATCAGAGAACTACAAGTATTTTCTTTTGAGACACAGTCTTTGTGTAAATATTGTAAGATAGGTTGAATGATATGTTTCCAGACTGAGTATTCAGCTATTGGCAATATTGTACTTGATTGGTATTGTTACTTAGTAAGACAAGCACATTTCTTTGGATCGTGATCTAAAGCAGTGGTGATGTTTTCCTATCTCTGTGTTTACATTCATTTCCTTTCGTTTCTACTGGCTTGCATCAGAAGTTTGGCATAGGATTTACCCTTTTTAGGTACCCTATGTTGCTTCTCTCCTTGCCATTTATGTTCCTCTTCTGAATGTATTGTCTAAGGAATGTTTTCAGTTGGTTTAACCAGTGTAGTGGATGTTATTGCCTGCTCTCTAATGTATGAATTAAATGAATTCAGTTCTTAGATGCTTCTTGTTATAGATTCAGTTGGAAGATTTGGGAACACTGGGGATTAGTGTGAACCCTATCCACTAGGATCCTTGTGCGACCTACTTATATATAACTTTGTGCTCTGAAATCTATGTTATTTCCTCCCCTCCTACTTTCCATATCACATAATCATCTTGAAGATTCTAAGTTTCAGATGACTAGCACAATTGAAAGCCTGCCTATTGAGTAGCAAGCAAATCCTTTCCTGACTCCATTGCCCAATGGTTCTGAATATTTCCTAGAATGTTTCACCTCTGCCTTATTCCTCTTTTCTCATCCTGGTCTTACATTGAACTCTTCTTTCCTGATAACCAGCAACCAAAACAAACAAATCAAACAAACAAACCTTGTGCCTATAACTAGCCTAACATCTTAAAACCTCGAGCTTCATTGACATAAACCTTTGCTCATATAGAGAGATCCCTCTCTAGACCCATGAGGGCTAGATCCTGAGGTCTGAAAGTGTTTCTGATGTTGTCTCATCTTTTGGTCTTGCCAATCTGGCCAAAACATGGGAACCCCAACATAATGGCGACTCCACTGGGGAACTGAGTGCATTACACCTTAAACATCCTTAAGCATTCAAAGACCTACAATCTCTGGTTAGGTTGGCAGTTAAACACTCCTATTCTCACATCAACCTCTACACCATTTTTTGTGTTCTCCCATACTCTTGGACAAAGTTTGGAAAGGGCAGGTAGCCTCCAGATCTGACACTCTTTCAGAGGTGACATATCTGGTAAATTCCCTCCCAGTCAATCTCTGGTTAGAGTTTGCTGTGTTTTGAAGATATCCTTGAAAAGGGACATCTCAAGAGCACTGCGGTGGACATTGTATCCTCCCGAAAACATCCTAAACCCTCCACCTAGCGACTCCATAGTTCCCTAAAATTTTCAAAGACTCCACTGGTGATCAGTAGGCCTGCTGATTATCTTGGTTCACATTAGACTGCACTGGGAGACCAACCCCCATAACAACATCAACCACGGTAGAAGTAACAAGTAGGGTTAAGCTGCTTTATTAGAAACAACATTCTGGCTTCTATAACCATTCATACAAGAGCTTACCCTGACCCAAACCCACTTGAAATAGTTGACAATCTTGAGAGCATCCTCAAGGAAGCTCATACACCTAAAAGGTCAACTATTTCCGAACACATCCATAGAGCTAATTCTGCACCAAAAGATCTTACAGTTCTATCACACTTTCACTTCGACCTAGACCTACCTAACACCTTATCTAGAACTAGGTCATTCAGTAGCTTAGACCAGCCAGACCCTGAGGTTCCTGATTCACCACGGCAAAGTGGTATACACCTTGGGAATAGACAGACCCCTCCATCTACACTAGAGGAAAAATTATGTTTTCTCTCATCTTCACTTGTGCAATCCTCTATTTTCTTGGTGGTATGTCCATGAGGGTACATACATCATCCTCAAAGAAAACATTGTAGCCTTTCTGAATGAGTTGTCCAATGCTCAAAAGGTTACACTTCATACCAGGCACATAGTAAACATCTGATATGGTTCTCTTTTCTCCTTTCTTTGTCAAAACACTTACTCTGCCTTTTCCCATGATAGAGACTTTACTATCTATCCCCAATGTTACTTGAGACTTCACATTTTCATCATTCATGGAAAACATAGAAATGTTTCCAGTCATATGGTTGCTACATCCTGAATCTAGAAACCATATATATTCATTCTTTTCTTTAGCCATATTACATGCTAAAAACAAATTTTCTTGACTGATATTCTCTTTAGTAAAATTAGCAATGGTTCTACTACCCATGTCATTTTTTTTCTTCCTACATTAATTGGCATAATGCCCATACTTCTTACGGTAATGACATTGGACTTGGGTTTTATCATACCTTTGTCCATGTGCTTGATTTTGTCAACTTCATTGGTTGTTGCCTTGGCTTTGATTCTGAATTTCGTTGCTATCCCTTCCACTTGTATTTGCAGGGATATTTTTTCCTCTGTTTTGGCTTCTGCCTCTTCCTTTTCCTCTATAGTTTGATCTGCCTTAACCTCTTCCTCTTGCAAAGGACATTTGGATCTTGAAGGCATGTTCCAAATACGAGTTTGATGTTCTTCTCAGTATTTTTTCATGTGTCATCAATGATGCATGAAGCTCATCAAGAGTAAACATTGAGAGATCATTTATCTCTTCAATCGTTGTTATTATCACATCAAATCTTGAGGGTAAGATCCTCAATACTTTCTCGACTATTCTTATTTCTTCTCTTGTCTCTCCATGAGATCTCATTTGGGTGACCAACCCAATCAATAATGTGAAGAATGAGTCTATTTTATCAGACCCTTTCATGCAAATAACTTCAAAATCTCTTCTCATTAATTGAAGCTTTGATGTCTTTACCTTCTCCATACCTTGGTAGGTTGTCTTGAGGGTATCCCATGCATCCTTAGACTTCTTTGCTACTACAATTCCTTGAAATATGCTTTCATGCACTGTCTGATAGAGATTGAAGAGGGCTTTTGAGTCCTTCTTCCTATTACTCTTCATAATATCCTTCTTTGTCTGTGTTAAGGCATTAAATGCTTGTTCATCTGCTGGTTCTTCTAAACCATCTTCAACTAGCTCCCATAAATCTTGAGAGGCAAGCAAGGCTCTCATTGTGATTTCCCAATAGTCATAGTTCTTCTCATTGAACCGTGGGAGTTGAGTATTTCCCATACTCATGCTTGTGTTGGCTCCTGCCATAGCTAGCTTAAAGAACTATGATAAAAACTTGACTGTGTTTTATAACCAAACCTTCTCACTGCTGAGAGATAAAATCTGTCTCTAAAATACTTGCTTTTATAGTTCTCTGGACTGTATTTTTACTATCTCACAAGTTAGTGAAGAATATCAAATTTTAAATTCAATAGAAAGTAATGAATCATCTTCATACTGTAAGGTTAGTAAAAAATTTCAAGAATAGTGCAACATTCAATATTTATCATCCATACAGATGTCTTTATATTCTATGGAAGAATTTGACAATTCTTCAATAGAAATATTTCCAGTAAAAACTTTAAATGTAAACAAAAATCTGGAATAATTTCAAAGGAAGAAATTAATAGAAACATTGCAAAAAAACTCTTCGGCATATGCATGGGAATACAATGAAATGAAATGAATTAATCTTGAGAATTGCATGCATCAGACATATATATAGAAGAGAATTCTAGACCAATCTAAAAACCTCAAAGAAGAATGAATGCAAACTTAAGGGAAATTATCAAGGAGGAACTACATAAACTCTTAAATCTAAATTTTATTTATCCAATATCAAATAGTCATTGGGTTTCACATTTATTATTTTTTCCTAAAGATAATGGAAAATGGAGAGTATGTATTGATTATAGGGAGCTGAATAAGGCCAATTTTAAATATCATTTTCCACTCCCTTTCATAGATCAAGTTTTATATACATTAGCAGGGAAGAAATATTTCTCATTCTTGGATGGTTTTAATGGGTATAACCAAATTCAGTTGCACCAAAATATCAATGCAAAACCACATTTACCTATCCATGAGGAACTTATGCTTATCGAGTACTTCCTTATGGGCTATTTAATGCACTAGAAACATTCCAAAGATCAGTATTGGGTATTTTCTCTGATCTACTTCATGATTGTTTGGAAGTTTATATGGATGATTTTACAGTCTATGGAAATTCTTTTGAAGAAGCTCTTAACAATTTAAAAAAATTTCTCATAATATGTAAAGAAGAAAATCTCTCATTAAGTCATGAAAAATGTTTTATGATGTTTGCTAAGAGGATTTTTTTAGGACACCACATTTTGGGAAATGGAATTAAGGCGGACTTGTTAGAAAATTATATATTATGGAGCAATGCAACACATAAAATATGCGGAAAATACAAGCACACAAAACACATAAAACCAGAGAGACACAGATATACGTGGTTCACCCAGTTTGGGTTACGTCCACCCCGAACAGCCAGTCCTTTCTTTCTATTATCCAGAAAAATGAAGAGACAAAACCTACAACAGATCTGCTGTAATATCCTTTGTTCTCTCTCACAGTCTCCCTCTCTGTTTCTCGCTCCAAGAATAAACACACAATGCAAAGCCGCAATACAATGCCCTCATAAAAGGGAGGGGTTGCGTTATAGGGCAAAAAACCCTAATCTAAACATAACTTCTACCGTCAGATCATTTTCCTAATGAACGGCCCATATTGACTACAAATTACTATACTTTTATAAGGTAATTTTACATCTGTTTTTAGCTTCGGGGGCACTGCCCCCGAAAGCCCCCACCAAGGCGGGGGGGGCTCCAAAAATTGTTGCCGCCCCCCCTGGACCACCCACGTCAGCGATTAATTTCGGGCGGCGTTGCCTCCCCTTTTAGGGTACAGGGGTCCAATGCTATGATACAAATTAAACAAGATAATCAGGCTCCACACCCAACAATCTCCCACTTGGAGACTGATTGTAGCAACTCCACCGCTGCATCATTTGCTAGACAATGACTCCTCTTTGGACCTTGTTGTTTCTCATCTTCATCGTCTTCCTTGAAGACCAATTGAAACTGAGCATGTTCTCAGTTTCTCCCTGGTTACAACTTTTGTTAGCATATCTGCAGGATTCTGGCTAGTGTTGGCCAGATAAATCGTTCTTGCAGACAAGACCGATCTCCCTAGTGTCAGAAGACAATCTAGGAACAAACGAACAACTAAGTTTGTCTTTCTCTAGATATATTTGTTTTACAAATAAATGCTATGAATGTGTCGATCCTACCTTAGATCCAAATGCTTATTTGTGGTCGTAGTGCTTCCGTCGCATCAATAATCCTTCGTCGCAACAAGAGCTCTTTTGTCACAAGAAAGTATCATCTTTCGTTGATCTACAATCACAAACAAGAAAATATTAATAGCACCTGTATAACAAATAATCATAAAACATACCTATCATAGTGATCAAGGAATCTATGAAATAAATGATCAAACGACAGCTTATTGAAATAAACAATCGAACGACAATTTATTGAGAAAAACAGAACTTGATTGTATTAATCTTAAAATATAAAGAAGAACCTTACAACCTTAGCCTTGATGTTCGAAAGGCCTTCCCGGGGTCCGAAGCAGGAATCTCCTCTACTCTGATAAGTCTTGCACTCTTCCTCCAGAAGCATAAAGAGGTATGTGATCTTTCCTCTCAAAAGCTCAGCAGAAGGAAGTCTAAATCTCAACAGCACTTCAACTCAAATATTCTACCCATCAAAATATTCTTCAATCCTCCATTAGTTTTCTTAACATCAAAATATTCTTAACTTAACCCCTTGAGGCTACTCAACGCCTCATTTTATAGAGCAGATGAGGAGGTTAGGATTCCACCTTTAAAGGGATAGAATCCTCCTTCAAAGGGATAGGCTCCTCACATCAAGGGATTAGTTCCTTAAGGTGTGGGATACATGCACCTTATCAAAGCGTACTCATCCCCAAAAAATCTCATCTAGAACCTTCCAGAATTGACCAAAAATCAACTTTTTCAGTTTAATTTCACATTTTTTTGACTTTACAGGGGTACCGCAGGCATTACACTGGAAAAATGTGTTCTAGAACACAGTTTATCTTCACATTACCTGCGTACCCTAGCTAAAAACACATGCAGGCTTCCTGTTACCTGCGTACCCTGAGTTTTAGAGATTTTTAGGGTTTTTCTTCCAGTTCTGAGGCTTGGAATGAGGAACAAAGGTTGTAATACTTGCAAAGGAAGCATGTATCAGTGTTAATGAGCTCATACAGTCAGCAAAATTTCAAGGTGACAGTTTTTAGTGTAACAGCTTGCCCCCTAAAGTGCGAAGTCTGGAATAGATGAAGATGAAGTCTGTCATATATGAAGAGTGAAGTAATTTATCATTTCAAGGATCATCCTGTGGACACCCCAGTTGGAACCTGTAAAAACATTCAATGCAATATATATATATATGTATTCATATCATCGCTGAGGTAGGCATTCGCATACTCAGATCAAAAACTAACTAGAGCTAACTTAAATTTTTCTGATACATGAATGATTTTGAATACATCATCAATATAGACATGTGTAGACACAGTATGGATGCAGCCATTTGTTTATAAATAGTCTACTGTATAAATGATAACAAAATTCCTCACAGCCTGGATGGTAGAAACTAGATCCAGGGTCTTGATTTCCGCATCTCGAACTACTACGATTCTATCCATGCGATTAAATGTGTTGAAGTCGAACATGGTAGAAACCATTTGATTACCAGTCAATGATGTAAACTGTTAACAAGTGTGAGAGAAACCACCAGTAATGTCAATGGCTCTCAAAGTACTCAGTACAATCCATGAAATGTGAATGAATGAGCTGAAGTCAAACATTTCACGGAATCATTCGATCGAAGGTCAATGATGAAAACTGTCGTCGAAGGTGAGAAACCTGCCATTGAGGCATGTAGATTTCAAGGTACTGACGATTTCTGGATCAAATTCCTAGATAATGAGCTGTCGTCGATAGAAATTGATCCGTCGTAGGCAAGCCCACAACACGAAATCATACATCAAGTTTTGAAAATATATCGGCAAGGACTGACTCAGGGATGGTAAAAAATGGATGACAGATATTTCGCAAATGAATGGTTTATTTGAACTATCCTCTTGAACACATAACGACACTGCAGATGGCTTGGTAACAATTGACCCAAAGCTAATACCCAGAAACCGACTGAAGACTTTCAATATGGTTTGATTAACTGTTAGGCAAAGGATTTCCCAACCCAGGTGGACAAAAAATGTCATGTTCAAGAGTGGTTAACGGCTTTCTGAATAATCAAAATGTAACAAACAGGTTCGTTTTTCTCTCTTTTCCCCCACCATTTCTGGCAAGTACCTCTTTATTTTTGACAAGCTTGAGGAGGATAACATTTGCTTGTTTATAAGCTCATCCTTCGGATGAGTCCAACTTATTTTAAGATTCGAACCCTAAGAAGGAGTGGTTCGTTCCTGTTGAAAATTAAACAGGTCCTTCACTGTTAAATTTTAACGAGTCCAGTATAGGAGAAACTCGGTGTTTTTCAATTTTAGGGAGTCAGAAGAAAAAACTTAAGAAAACTCCATGGGTGTAATTTTTTGTAAATTTAGTCTCTCGAGCCCGAAAAAGGATAAAATAATGCGGGAGAGAACTCTATTGACCGTATTTAGTCAACGTATACCTTTTTCGTAAATAGTCCATTTCAGTCCGTAAAAGGGGTAAACTTATACTGAAGGGACGATTATTCATTTACTTTAACGAGTTCGAACAATCAAGTACTCGGCAATCTTTTCATGTTTAGAGAGTCTGAAAAGGGCTTAAAAGAGAACTCCATAGTTTCACTTTTTTGGTAAATTTTAATGAGTTTGAAAAAGGGATAAAAATGTACTCCTGTGGCCGACTTTCAATTTAATTTACGAGCAGGAAAAGACGGAAAGAACTCTGCATTTTCATGTGTTTTACGAGAACGAAAGATAGCAAAATAATCTCGGGATTTTCATGAGTTTAACGAGTCTTGAAAATAACCAAAATTGACTCAAGATAGGTTTCATTTTTACAAAAGCTTGAAACAGAGAAAAAATATGATTCAGAGTGGTTTCATTTTTACATAAGCTTGAAACAGAGAGAAAACTATGCTTGATGCCCCCTAAGCGTAACTGCTAGAGCGCATGCCCCCCCCAGCTTCATTTCATTCAACTAAGTAAACTACTGGTAATTAATAGCTGGATGGAATGAAGGTTCATTTACGAGATCATATGAAAGACCCGACCTAAAAACTAACCTAAATATACGACTTAACATTTACGAGATCTAGTCAAAGACTCGACTCAATTAGGGGAGGATTTGTTTCATTTTTTAACAAGCTCGACACAGGAAAAGAACTATGCTCATAGCAACGTGTTTCATTTTTTAACGAGGTTGACACAGTAAAAGGAACTATCCTCAGAAACTACTTATTTCTAATCTATTAATCTACTCTACAATCTACCTACTGATTCATTTTTTAATGAGGTTGACACAGGAAAAGAACTGTCCTTATGGAAGCTTGTTTCATTTTTTAAACGAGTTTGACACAAGAAAAGAACTATGCTCTCGACTAACTGATTCATTTTTTAACGAGGTTGACACAGGAAAAGAACTGTCCTCAAACTCACTGATTCATTTTTTAACGAGGTTGACACAGTAAAAGGAATTATTCTCGAACCACTGATTCATTTTTTAACGAGGTTGACACAGTAAAAGGAACTTTCCTCACAACTAATTGATTCATTTTTTAACGAGGTTGAAACAATACAAGGAACTTTCCTCAGACTCACTGATTCATTTTTTAACGAGGTTGACACAGTAAAAGGAACTCTCCTTGGACCCACTGATTCATTTTTTAATGAGGTTGACACAGTAAAAGGAACTTTCCTCGGACTCACTGATTCATTTTTTAACGAGGTTGACACAGTAAAAGGAACTCTCCTCGGACACACTGATTCATTTTTTAACGAGGTTGACACAGTAACAGGAACTTTCCTCACAGACTACCTGATTTACAGCCTGTTGGAGGTTTCCTCAACACAACTAACATTTACAACCATGGTTGGTTGGTTGACTTCTTTCTTATCTTGCTTCTTCGTCTTCTTCTTCTTCTTCCCTTTCTTCTTCTTCTTAGTCACCTGGTTACTAGCGTCAAGGCTTTTACCAAGCGAAGAGGAAGAAATGGAGGAAGAAATATTAGATGAAAAAGGTAAAGGGTCACCGGCATATTGGTGATGTTGAGATGGTGAACTCTCGTTTAGGTGAAGCATTTGGTTGAGGTGGAACAAATGAAAGTATTCACAACGAAGTTGAAAATAACCATATTGGTAAACCTATTGTAAATCCAGGTAATGACAAAGTAGCCATATAAGGAGGACCAACGTTTCCAAAGCAAGGAAAAGTACTAGGATTCTCGTTAAGAGGGGTTCCTTGGTTGGTAAATTCTGGAACAATTGCCATTATATTCAACTTCAGTGAATTTTATTAACAAATTAAAACTAAAATTAACAATTAACAATTCACACCTAACAATTAAAATTCACAACTATGGTCTCTAAAAGTAAAAACAAACAAATTAACACACACTATCAAATCTAGGAGTCAAACCACACACAAACAGTAACTTCCTGTACTAAAAACACTAGTTGGTGATGAAATCCAACATCGTAGAATTTAATACAGAAAGGGCGGTTGGAACAGCTACCCCGACAACCTGCTTAATGAACAGACTGGCACAAGTTTCTTCACAAAACCATCTCGATGAAGAGAACCCCCCCAGAGAGTCCAAGTGAGTCTAGTCGACGTCTGCTCTTGGTACAGTGAGATCTTTCCTTCACCGTCACCTTAGGAAATAATATTAAGCTTATGGACACTAAGGTTACCAACAATAACAAATACAACTGGGGGAACAGTCTACGATCCAATTCCACGCGCAAGGGCAGAGTAACAAAGCTCAATCCCCTTGAAGGGATCCTTGAAATAATCCAAGGTTTATCGACAAGTGACCCCAAGCTCCTCGACAATGGTCAATCTGAGGTTTACCATTGTTAATACGTGTATATATTCTATCGTTCCCAATGAGGAAGGATTGATTACCTCACTGGTTCGGATATGATCTCGTTCTTGACTCCTTTAGGAGGAGCTTCCCAGAGCATACATGCAACAATTGGAATGTTCCTACCACAAGATTGACTACTTGTTTGTTTTAGTTTCTTTGGAAAGTTAACTACAACCTATTCCAAAGCACTAATCCTGAGCTATGTTGGTGGAAAGAGCCCTAAAAATGTAAAAATCACTAGATGAATTTTAATTAAGCGTTGTGTTATTTAGGCTGTTATTACTTAAAGGGTAAATGCATACGAAACCAATGGTGTTATGACCCGACCCAAAACTAAATGCAATCGAATATGATAATGTAATCTTTTCAATTCGATGAATCCTAACTAAAGTAGGGAGAGAGTTTCCATTCACTTCCAACAATGCAAAAAATTAATCAATAAGAGAAAATATAACAAATCCTCTAATGCACTAATTTTATCAAGAAAAAATAATGCAGATCAATCCCAAAACAATTTTTTATTTTTGTGTTTTTAAAACAAGCATAAAAACATCTAAATTCAAATCAAATAAAATTGATCTAAATCTACGACTGATTTTTCAGAATGCAAACTATGCAGCTGTAATCTATGCACAATTCACTTGAAAAGTATGCAAATGTAATCTATGCACATTTTTCATTCATATTCTGAAACTGAGAATTCTAATTATGCAAATGTGATCTATGCAAGAGAATTCTCAAACACAAGATGATTCTAATGTAATCTAAGAACCAATCAAGTGGAAATCAAGAAAATCGGGTGAGAGTTTCAAAAGCAAAAACAAAAGCAAAAAGATGCAAAATTGTGAAAAGACTGAGACAAACCTCCAAGCAATGACCAAAGGAAATCAAGTTAAGAATTTCTCAAAAAAGAGACTCAAAACACCCAAATAACTTAATGGAGATTGATGAGATGAAGATTTGTTGAAAGAAATTCAGAAACAAGACTTTTTTGATAGAAAAATACAGATCTAGGTAGATGCTAAGAATCCTAAATTAAATCTAAACTAAACTGAAAAAGGAAATCTAAGTTTTTCAAGACTTTTAACAAGGTCCGCAGGTCCCAGAAGTAACAGGTGCGGTCCCCTGAAAACTTCAAGAAAAACATAAAAGATTTCAAAATTTTAAAAAAAAGAAGAAAAATTAAGCTACCCAGGCAGATATCCATCAATTAAAAACCAGGAAAAACTTTTCCTCTAATCAAAATAAAAGAGAACCAAAAACAACAAGTTTCTTTCCCCAGTGGAGTCGCCAATTTGTTGGCCGGACAAATCATTCTTGCGGACAAGACCGATCTCCCTAGTGTCAGAAGACAATCTAGCAACAAACAAACAACTAAGTTTGTCTTTCTCTAGATATATTTGTTTTACAAATAAATGCTATGAAGGTGTCGAAAATTACTTAGGATCCAAATGCTTATTTGGTGTCTTGGTGGTCGTAGTGCTTCCGTCGCATCAATAATCCTTCGTCGCAACAAAGAGCTCTTTTTTCACAAGAAAGTATCATCTTTCGTCGATCTGCAATCACAAACAAGACAATATCAATAGCACCTGTATAAAGAATAATTATAAAACATACCTATCATAGTGATCAAGGAATCTATGAAATAAATAATCAAAACGATAGCTTATTGAAATAAACAATCGAATGACAATTTATTGAGAAAAACAGAACTTGATTGTATTAATCTTAAAATATACAGAAGAACCTTACAACCTTAGCCTTGATGTTCGAAAGGCCTTCCCAGGGTCCGAAGCGGGAGTCTCCTCTACTTTGATAAGTCTTGCACTCTTCCTTCAGGGGCAAAAAGAGGTATGTGATCTTTCCTCTCAAAAGCTCAGCAGAAGGAAATCTAAATCTCAACAGCACTTCAACTCAAATATTTTACCCATCAAAATATTCTTCAATCCTCCATTACTTTCCTTAACATAAAAACTTAACCCTTTGAGGCTACCCAATGCCTCCTTTTATAGAGTAGGTGAGGAGGTTAGGATTCCACCTTTAAAGGGATAAAATCCTCCTTCAAAGGGATAGGCTCCTCACATCAAGGGATTAGTTCCTTAAGGTGTGGGATACATGCACCTTATCAAAGCGTACTCATCCCCAAAAAATTTCATCTAGAACCTTCCAGAATTGACCAAAAATCAACTTTTTCAGTTTAATTTCGCGTTTTTTTTACTTTACAGGGGTACCGCAGGCATTACAATGGAAAAATGCATTCTAGAACGTAGTTTATCTTCACATTACCTGTGTACCCTAGCTAAAAACGCATGCAGGCTTCATGTTATCTGCGTACCCTGAGTTTCAGAGATTTTTAGGGTTTTTCTTCCAGTTCTGAGGCTTGGAATGAGGAACAAAGGTTGTAAGACTTGTAAAGGAAGCATGTATGAGTGTTAATGAGCTCATACAGTCAGCAAAATGTCAAGGTGACAGTTTTTAGTGTAACAGCTAGTGTGTATCTTTTCCAGCTTCAACTCTCCATCTTCCAATACTGACCGTATGAAATGGTACTTGAGATGTATGTGTTTAGTCCTAGAATGAAATGCTGAGTTTTTAGCAAGATGAATGGCACTTTGGCTATCACTGTATAGTGTGTCCATATCATGCTTCTTACCCAATTCACCCATAAACCTTTGTAACCAAATCATTTCTTTACTAGCTTCTGTAGCAGCAACATAATCTGCTTCTGTTGTTGAAAGTGCAACAACACTTTGGATTTTTGAAACCCAACTGATAGTTGTTCCACCTATAGTAAATACATATCCTGTAGTGCTCCTCCTATTATCTCTGTCACCTGCCATATCTGCATCAACATATCCCTGTAGAGCAATGTTTGAACCACCAAAGCATAATGATTTATTTGTGGTACCTCTCAAATATCTGAGAATCCATTTTACTGCCATGCAATGTTCTTTTCCTGGATTGTTCATGTACATGCTTACAACTCCCATTGCATGTGCAATATCAGGCCTTGTGCAGACCATTGCATACATTAAGCTTCCAACTACAGATGCATATGGAAATTTAGACATATAATCCATGTATTCTTGGGTCTTTGGGCACATCTCCTTACTAAGTTTTAAATGGATAGAAAAAGGTGTACTAACTTGTTTTGCATTCTTCATATTAAATCTTTTCAACACCTTTTCTATGTACTCATTTTGAGATAGTGTTAATTTGTGATTTTTCCTGTCTCTAGTTGTCCTCATACCAAGGATTTGTTTTACAGCTCCCAAATCCTTCATTGCAAATGAATTTGCCAATTTTCTTTTGAGCACATTTATTTCCTGCATGTTAGACCCTGCAACAATCATTTCATCTACATACAATAACAATATAATATAGCTGCCATCATTTTGCCTTTTTAGATAAACACAATGATTAGCGTGACATCTAGTATAACCTTGTTCAGACATGAACTTGTCAAATTTTAGATACCACTGCCTTGGAGCCTATTTTAAACCATACAAGCTCTTATTTCACCTGCACACCAGTTTTTCTTTCCCGTTTACCTCATATCCTTCTGGTTGCTGCATGTATATCTCTTCCTCCAAATCTCCATGGAGAAATGTTGTATTTACATCTAACTGTTCAAGATGTAAATCTTTCGCTGCTACAAGAATTAAAATAGTTCTGATTGAATTCATTTTAACAACAGGATAAAATATTTCATCAAAATCAATACATTTCTTCTGTGCAAACCCCTTCACCGCAAGTCTAGCTTTGTACCTCTGTTTTCCTCCATCTTCTTCCTTCAGCCTGTAAACCCATTTATTCTGCAATGTAGTTTTACTTGTAGGAAACCTGACTAAGTCCCAAGTTTGGTTATGCATTAAGGAGTCCATATGTTCTTCCATGGCTAGCTCCCACTTCTTCCTGCTTTCAACATGCATTGATTCTTCATAACATTCAGGTTCACTAGAATCAGTCAACAATAAATAATATAATGAAGGAGAGTATTGTTCAGGGGGTCTAATTATCCTGGTAGATCTTCTAACACCACTTTTAGGTGTTTGAGGTGCCTGTTGCTGTTGTGGTGGTTGCTGCTACTGTGGTTGTTGATTATTATTATTTTCAGGCACCTTTACTTTTTCAGTTATCTCATCAAGAATCGTGTATTCCTTGCTTTCTTTTTCCTATTTCTTTTCCTGCAGCTGATTCTTATACAAGAAATTTTAATTGAATATTACGTCTGTGCTCCTAATGATTTTGTGATTTTCATAATCATATAAGCGATAACCAAAATCATTAGCACCATATCCAATAAAGGTACATTTCTTTGATTTTGCCTCAAGCTTTGTTTTGTTTTCTTTATTAATATGGACAAAGGCCTCACAACCAAAAGGCTTTAAAAAAGAGTAGTTTACCTTTTTACCTGTCCATGCTTCCTCTGGAATACCACTATCCAAGGAACTTGAAGGCCCTCTATTTATTAGATAAATAGCAGTATCTACAGCATCTACCCAAAATTGTAAAGGCAATCTTGCATGCAATCTCATGCACCTTGCACGCTCCATGATTGTTCTGTTCATCCTTTCTGACACACCATTTTCTTGTGGTGTTCTTGGAACTGTCTTCTCTCTGTGAATTCCATGCTTTGAACAGTACCTATCATAATCTTTTCTGCAATATTCACCTCCATTGTCTGATCTGAGATGCTTCAACTTCTTTCGTATCTCAATCTCAACCAAAGCTTTCCATTTCTTAAAAGTATCAAATACATCATATTTATTCTGAATACAATAAATCCATGTTTTTCTAGTTTCATCATCAATAAAAGTAACATAATAACGAGCGCCACCAAGAAATGATACCTGAGCAGGTCCCCATACATCTATATGCACAAGCTCCAATTTTTTCCTCTTCTTTTCTTTCCCAACTCTGAGAAATCTGACTCTCTTTTGTTTTCCATAAATTCAATTCTCACATAAATCCAAATCAACATTCTTCAAACCTGGCAACAAATTTCTTGAGTGAAGAATCTTCATTCCCTTCTCACTCATGTGTCCGAGCCTATGGTGCCATAATGCTGCATCTGCTCCTTTGGAAGTTAAAGCATTAACCGAGTTAGAAATACCATTGCATAAATACAATGTACAAACCTTTTCACCTTTTGCTATTACCAGGGCTCCTTTGGTGACCTTCCAAGTTTTATCTGTGAAAGTTGTCACACAACCTTCACCGCCTAACTGCCCTGTTGAAATCAGATTTTTCTTCAGATCTGGAACATGCCTTACCTCCTTTAGTATCCATTGGTTTCCATTCTGTTGTTTTACAAGAACTTTACCCATTCCAACAATTTTACGGGGTTTATCATCACCCAAACGAACTTGTCCAAAATCTCCTTGAACATAGTCATGAAAATATTTCTTATCAGGTGTGGCATGGAATGAAGCCCCTGAATCTAAAACCCAAGAATCAGTAACATTTTAGAAAGAAAGAATCAAAGCATCTTGTAACACATCACCTGTCACATTTGCTTCATGATTTTTTTCTTGCTGTGTGTCTCCTTCTTTTCCCTTCCGAGATCTACAGTCTTTCTTAAGGTGTCCTTTCTTTCCGCAATTCCAGCACACTATCCTTGATCTGGACTTGGATCTGCCTTTCTAATTTACTGTGATATCCCGAGCTCTTTCCTCTTTCCATTCTTCTTCCCCTAGACTCTGCACTCAAAGAATTACCTGATGTTTCACCGGAGCTTTTCCGTCGCATTTCCTCGCTAAGGATAGCACCCACAACATCATCAAACTTTAAAGTACTAGATCCAGAGACAGAGTTACTAATGGCCATAACTAAACCATTCCAGCTTTCTGGTAATGAGCACAGGAATAACAGAGCTCTAACTTCATCATTAAATTTTACCCCTACAGAACTTAACTGACTGGTAACTGTATTAAATTCATTTAAATGGTCTGCAATAGATCCACCTTCCGACATCTTCATATTAAATAGTCGTTTCATAATAAATACCTTGTTTGAGGCCGAGGGTTTTTCATATAGTTTCGCCAACGTCTGCATCAAACCCTCTGTTGTTGTTTCCTTAGAAATATTGAAGGCTATCGATGCCGCAAGGCACAACCGTATTGTTCTAAGTGCCTTTCTATAAAGAATGTTTCATTCACTTGTCTATCATAGCCTCCAAATTCTTTGTTTTTCCACCTCATTAGTGAGTATACATCTTTAAATGTGAGATAATCTTCCATAAAATATTTCGCTATTTGTTGGTTAATTTCTCGACCCTAAACTTACCATCTTCCGCCATTGCTCCCACTCGAACCAGGAACCCTTCTTTCCTGCGAGTTTATCAGCCAAATATACCTTCGGCTATGATACCAATTGTTAGAAAATTATATATTATGAAGCAATGCAACACATAAAGTATGCAGAAAATACAAGCACACGAAACACATAAAACCAGAGAGACACAGATATACGTGGTTCACCCAGTTTGGGCTACGTCCACCCTGAACAGCCAGTCCTTCCTTTCTATTATCCAGCAAAAATTGAAGAGACAAAACCTACAGCAGATCAACTGTAATATCCTCTGTTCTCTCTCACAGTCTCCCTCTCTATTTCTCACTCCGAGAATACACACACAATGCACATCCGCAATACAATGCCCTCATAAAAGTGAGGGGTTGCCTTCTAGGGAAAAAAACCCTAATCTAAACATAACTTCTACCGTCATATCATTTTCCTAATGAACGGCCCATATTGACTAGAAATAACTATACTTTTACAAGGAAATTTTACATCTGTTTTTAGCTTCGGGGGCACTGCCCCCGAAAGCCCCCGCCAGGGGGGAGGCTCCGAAAAGTGTTGCCGCCCCCCCTGGACCCCCCACGGCAGCGATTAATTTCGGGCGGTGTTGCCGCCCCTTTTAAGGTACAAGGGTCCAATGCTGTGATACAAAGTAAATAAGATAATCAGGCTCCACACCCAACATGACTCATCTAAAGTAGAAGTTATTTCTAAATTATCAGTTCCAAATTTTCAAAGAGATTTTTGGAGTTATCTTGGTTTCGTTGGATACTATATAATATTTATAGAAAAATTCACAAAAATTTCATCTCCACGCTTTGAATTTATTACAAAATATTGTGAATTCAGTTGGAATATTGATTTCCAAAAAGAATTTGAAACTTTGAAAGAGAATATTTCTTAAGTACCTATTCTGAGAGGACCAAATTAGAAATTACCTTTTCATATTTCAACTAATGCTCCAGATACAACTCTAGGAGTTATATTGGGACAAAAATACTTGACTCCTTATGCCATTTACTATACAAGTAAAAATTGGACTCCTGTGGAGTTAAATTATATTGTTACTGAAAAGGAGGTTTTAGCCATTATCCATGTCATTAACAAATTCGAACATTACATCACTTGCTATGAAAAATTCATTCATACAGAGAATTATGCCATTATATATCTAATGAATAAACCAATTAATAATGATAGAGTCAAAACATGGTTATTATTGTTACATGAATTTAATATTACTATTTTGGATCGACCTGGAAAACAAAATATAGTTGTTTACTTTTTATCTAGAATTCAAAATGATAGCAATGATATACCTGTAGAAGATAATTTTCTTGATGAATATCTCTTTGCACTATCCATTAAATCTCCATGGTTTGCAGATATTACTAACTAATTTCCTACAGGGAAAGTATCATCATATTTGTTTCCTAGAGAGAGAAGAAAGATAATTCAAACGAGTGGATCTTATTCATGGATAAATGAGGAATTGTAGAAGAGAGGTCGAGATATCATCATTCAAAGATGTGTAAGAGAAGATGAAATACCTGTGATACTAAAAACATGTCATGATTAACCATGTGGAGGGAACTTTTCTAATCAAAGAACTTCCTATAAAGTCCTTCTCTTGGGATATTATTGGCCTTCCCTTTTTAAGGATGCCAAAGAGTATATTAACATATGTGATTGTTGTCAAAGCATGGGGAAACATGTTCCTTCATATGAAATGCCTCTACAACCTCAGGTACTTATTAAACATTTTGAAAAGTGGGATTTAGATTTTGTTAGACGAATTAATCCACCATCAAGACAAAAGAGGTATATTCTTGTGTGCATTGATTGTGTTACTATATGGGCAGAAGCTAAAGCACTTTCTTTTTCTACTGAAAATTTTGTAGTTTCATTTATTTTTTAGAAGTTTTTTACTCATTTTGGTGTCCCAAGGGAAATTTTGACAGATCAGGGTACTCAATTCACATCCAAGATGGTGCAGAAGATAGTAGAGTAATGCAAAGTCAAGAATATAAAGTCTACTCCGTATCATCCATAAGAAAATGGACAAGTAGAATATACTAACAAAGTGATTGAATCAATACTTACCAAGGCTGTACATTTGCTTAGAAAGGACTGCGGAGAAAATATTCCAGAAGCTTTATGGGCCTATTGAACTACATGGAGAAGCACTATAGGACATACTCCGTATGAACTTATTTATGGGAATAAAGTCCTATTTCCTGTTGAGTTCCAAAAAAAAAAATTCAAGACAACAATTAAATTGGGACTTGATTTATCAGAAGCACAAAGTCATAGAATGGAACAACTCAATGAGCTTGATGAAATAATACAAGATGTTATTCAAAACACAAGTCTAATTCAGCAACAGAGCTCCAAGTGTCTTGATAAATATATCAAAGAAATTATATTCAATCTAGAGATTTTTCATTACTCGTTGATTCAAAATTCAAGGATTTTCAAGGAAAATTTTAGACTCATTTTCTTGGGCCTTATGAGCTTGAAAAAGTCTTTGATAATGGAGTAGTCAAGATTGAGACCATTGATGAAGAAAAATTCTCTCTCCTTGTAAATGGACATCAAATAGGGATCTATCACAAGCCATTAAAAAAGGATGAACTTTTTGAAATATTTCAAAACAATTTTGATTTGAAGTTTTTTGAGAAGAGTTCTTCTTCTCCAACTTAAAATTTTCTTTTGATTTTATTTTTCCTTAAAAAACAAAAACAAAAATAGGAAATGTATATATATATATATATATATATAAAATAAAAAATAAATAAAATTATAAACATGAAAACCAATAATTGTTGGAATGTTTTTATATAAAATCTAAGGTAAAAACCAAGAATTTTCTTTTTTCACCTTAAATTTTCTTCTTATCTGTTTAAAAAATATTTTTTTCTTTGCATCGCTTTATTTTATTTCTATAATAAAGACAACTACATAATTACTGAGATTTTGTAGCTCTAACAGATTTCTGCAGCTAATGTTTGACATGAACCTTTTTTACTAGAGAAATTGAAGAATTAAGGTGATATAGCACTGAAGGCACAAGAAGACAAAGAAAAAAATGGAAGAATAAACAAGGGATTAGAAAAATCAATTAAAATGTATTCAAATGAAAAATTAATTTTATTACGAGGGTTTAAACAATTTTTTTTTGTAAGCTGGGTAGGACCTATCTTCATCATCATGTCCAAATAAATCACCCTGATTGGGGCTGGCAATTGAACCAGTGACTTCACAACAAGGAGTGCCTTAAAAACACACCTGATCACCATCTATCCAAGACCCCGTGCACAATAAGGGTTTAAAAATTAGTGTATGAATAATATGGTAATTATACCACCAATTCCAAAACATTATTGCTAAGAGCTAATCATGACAAATCAAATCAAAAACAAAATCCGCCATTCACTCCTCATCATTACATAAACGCTGTTAGGTCCCCATAATTTTTCATATTGGCAAGACCAAATGTACAATGGTAACATCTAAACAATCTTTGGAGTCCTAGTACCTAGCCTTCCTGGACTCAGAGAGGGTTGTCTTTCTATTTGTGTGAAAGATGTAACTTAATTGATTTTAGGGTTTTGATTTTAGGCTAGTTATAATTATTAGGGTTTTTTTGTTTGTTTTTTTTGGTTGGGTAGGTTCTCAAGAAGAAAAAATAGAGTAATATAAAATCAAACCATTGGGCAATGGATTCTGCAAAAGGTCTCGAAAAGTACAACAACAGGTCAAGGGTGTTTCATAGGGAAAGTTAACAAAGCCAAATGGATCTAAATAGGTTTAGTGAGTGTGAAATGAACATGAAGTTGTGAATGCAGTAGGTTTAAAGGGAAATTAAGGATCCTTCAACATACTAGAACAAGAAAAGCTTTTTGGATGATAGCATAGTAAAATTAAAGAGCAGTTAAGAATTCTTGAACTAGACTTCGCTAGACAAACCTCAAAACAACAATCAAATAATCCTAGGGAGCAGTTAAGAATTCTCTAAATATTACTTTCAGACAAATAGAAATTTTAAGATAAAATTTCCATGAAACTAAAGAGCATTTAAGGATTCTTTAATTAAACTTCAAAGAAGAAAACATGGACATAAAAGGATGCACATAGAAGTAGGGTGCCAAGATAACATATCCAAGTCTAAAATTTATGTCTAATTATCAGAGAAACCATGAAAATAATGTAAACAAAGGAAACCATTGACAAGAGTCGAATAAAATCACCATATAAAAAAGCTCATGAATCCTAGGAATGTGATTGTTCCATTGATATTCAGTCCAAGTGATTTACAAGGCTCTAAAGCCAAACTTCATTAAAACTCAGACTCTATGCTCAGCTCAACAATCAACCAACCATAATAATGAGTTCCTCATGCAGTATTTAACTTTCAAAGGAGGGTCAAAACCCTAGCTAGGGTTCCAAAATGTCATCAACTAGATCATAAATTCATTTGACCATTGTGACCATGCAAGGCCGAGGGCACAAATATCCCAACTGCAAAAATAACTTCTATCATAAATTCTAAGCTAACTCTAGAGATATTTGTCTATTAAGCCATCAAAATATCTTTTCGATTAACTCCTTGTGTGTTTTGCGCCAAGGTTCATGGGCGCAATGCCAGGGCAAGGGCGCAACGCCAACACTGGGAAAATCAGTTCCAAATTTTCAAAGAGATGTTTGGATTTATCTTGGTTTCGTTGGATACTATATAATATTTATAGAAAAATTCACAAAAATTTCATCTCCACGCTTGGAATTTATTATAAAATATTTTGAATTCAGTTGGAATATTGATTTCCAAAAAGAATTTGAAACTTTGAAAGAGAAGATTTCTTAAGTACCTATTCTGAGAGGACCAAATTGGAAATTGCCTTTTCATATTTCAACTAATGCTTCAGATACAACTCTAGGAGCTATATTGGGACAAAAATACTTGACTGCTTATGCCATTTACTATACAACTAAAAATTGGGCTCCTGCGGAGTTAAATTATATTGTTATTGAAAAGGAGGTTTTAGCCATTGTCCATGTCATTAACAAATTCGAACATTACATCACTTGCTATGAAACATTCATTCATACAAAGAATTCTGCCATTATATATCTAATGAATAAACCAATTAATAATGATAGAGTCACAACATGGTTATTATTGTTACATGAATTTAATATTACTATTTTGGATCGACCTGGAAAAAAAAATATAGTTCTTTACTTTTTATCTAGAATTCAAAATGATAGCAATGATATACCTGTAGAAGATAATTTTCTTGATGAATATCTCTTTGTACTATCCATTAAATCTCCATGGTTTGCAGATATTACTAAGTAATTTCCTACAGGGAAAGTATCATCATATTTGTTTCCTAGAGAGAGAAGAAAGATAATTCAAACGAGTGGATCTTATTCATGGATAAATGAGGAATTGTAGAAGAGAGGTCGAGATATCATCATTCGAAGATGTGTAAGAGAAGATGAAATACCTGTGATACTAAAAACATGTCATGATTAACCATGTGGAGAGAACTTTGCTAATCAAAGAACTTCCTATAAAGTCCTTCTCTTGGGATATTATTGGCCTTCCCTTTTTAAGGATGCCAAAGAATATATTAACATATGTGATTGTTGTCAAAGAATGGGGAAACATGTTCCTTCATATGAAATGCCTCTACAACCTCAGGTACTTATTAAAGATTTTGAAAAGTGGGATTTAGATTTTTTCAGACCAATTAATCCACCATCAAGACAAAAGAGGTATATTCTTGTGTGCATTGATTGTGTTACTAAATGGGCAGAAGCTAAAGCACTTTCTTTTTCTACTGAAAATTTTGTAGTTTCATTAATTTTTTAGAATTTTTTTACTCATTTTGGTGTCCCAAGGGAAATTTTGATAGATCAGGGTACTCAATTCACATCCAAGATGGTGCAGAAGATAGTAGAGTAATGCAAAGTCAAGCATATAAAGTCTACTCCATACCATCCACAAGAAAATGGACAAGTAGAATGTACTAACAAAGTGATTGAATCAATCCTTACCAAGGTTGTACATTTGCTTAGAAAGGACTGCGGAGAAAATATTCCAGAAGCTTTATGGGCCTATTGAACTACATGGAGAAGCAATATAGGACATACTCCGTATGAACTTATTTATGGGAAGAAAGTCCTATTTCCTATTGAGTTCCAAATAAAAAATTTCAAGACAACAATTAAATTGGGACTTGACTTATCAGAAGCACAAAGTCATAGAATGGAACAACTCAATGAGCTTGATGAAATAATACAAGATGTTATTCAAAACGCCAGTCTAATTCAGCAATAGAACTCCAAGTGTCTTGATAAATATATAAAAGAAATTATATTCAATCTAGAGATTTTGCATTACTCGTAGATTCAAAATTCAAGGATTTTCAAGGAAAATTTTAGACTCATTTTCTTGGGCCTTATGAGATTGAAAAAGTCTTTGATAATGGAGTAGTCAAGATCAAGACCATTGATGAAGAAAAATTCTCTCTCCTTGTGTTGACGGGGAAAATAATCCAACCAACAGTAGGGGATCTCC
>JAXQQM020089450.1:0-22420 GCA_034641835.2 Pinus albicaulis | reverse complement strand
AGTGGTTTTCCCACCACTTACTTTCTGCCCATAACATGTCTCCATTGCTGAAAGTGGGAGATATATTTGGTTCCTTAGGAAAGCACCCATCATGCTACAAAATCTCCCTTTGTTCGTCAAGGGAGTGGCCATATGTTGCACTAAAAAACTGTCACCTTGAAATTCTGCTAACTGTATGAGCTCATTAAAACTCATACATGCCTCCTTTGTAAGTCTTACAACCTTTGTTCCTCATTCCAAGCCCTAAAATCAAGAGAAAACCTAATAAAACCTCTGAAACTCAGGGTACGCAGGTAACATGAAGCCTGCCTTCATTCATGGCTTGGGTACACAGGTAATACATTGCTTACCTACATTCCATAACACAGTTTTCCCTTTTAATGCCTACGTACCCTTCTCAAAATAAAAAAAGCGAGAAAGTAAAGTTAAAAAGCTGATTTGAGGTCAATTCTAGAAGGTTCTAGATGAGATTTTTTTGGGATGAGTACGCTTTGATAAGGTTCATGCATCCCTCACCTTAAGGAACTAATCCCTTGATGTGAGGAGCCTATCCCTTTGAAGGAGGATTCTATCCCTTCAAAGGTGGAACCCTAACCTCCTCATCTGCTCTATAAAAAGACGCATTGGGTAGCCTCAAAGGGAGTTCAAGCTTTATGTATGATTGAGTTGAAGTGTTGTTGAGATTTAGACTTCTTTCTGCTGAGCTTTTGAGAGGAAAGATCGAATACCTCTATGTGCTCTTGGAGGAAAAGTGAAAGACTTATCAAAGTAGAGGAGACTCCTACTTCGGACCCCGGGAAGGCCTATTCAAACATCAAGGCTAAGGTTGTAAGGTTCTTCTGTTATTTTAAGATTAATACAATCAAGTTTTGTTTTTCTCAATAAATTGTCGTTCGATTGTTTATTTCAATAAGCTTTCATTTGATCGTTTATTTCATAGATTCCTTGATCAATATGATAGGTATGTTTTATAATTATTTGTTATACAGGTGCTATTTAATATTTGCTTGTTTGTGATTGCAGGTCGACAAAAGACGACACTTTGTTACGATGAAACATGACACTTTCTTGCGACGAAAAAACTCTTGTTGCGATAGAAGGATTATTGTTACGACGAAAGAACTCTTGTTGCGACAGAAGAACTCTTGTTGCAACGGAAGGATTATGGATGCAACGGAAGCACTACGACCGAAAATAAGCATTTGGATCTAAGGTAGGATCGACACCTCATAGCGTTTATTTGTAAAATGAATATATTTAGAGAAAGACAAACTTAGTTGTTCGTTTGTTGCTAGATTGTCTTCTGACACTAGGGAGATCGATCTTGTCCGCAAGATCGATTTATCTGGCCAAAAAATTGGCTACTCCGCTAGGGAAAGAACTTGTTTTGATTTTCCTTTATTTTGATTTGATAAAATGATTTTCCCTTATTTTTTATTGATTTTTATGGGCTTGGGTAACTTAGATTTACTTTGATTTGGAAAGCTTTGAAATCTTATTTGTTTCTCTTGAACTTTTCTGGGGACTGCACATTGTTGCAGACCCTATTAAAAGTCTTGAAAAACTTAGATTTATTCTTTCAATTTTAGTTTAGATTTTATTTATAATTCCTAGTATCTGCCCAAATCTGTATGTTTTCTGTCGAAAATCTCTTGTGAATGAGTCTCATAGCACTTTTTTTTTGAATGATTTTCTAGAAGTTTTGCATTTTTAGAGTGGTTTTCGCTGTCTCTGTAGTGACCCAAATATTAGAAGCTTAAAAGTGCCATTAGATCACTTTGGTATCTTTTATCTTTTTGATGAGTCTGACTTAGTTGTGAAATTAATTCTTTTTGAGAAATAGATCTAGTTTTTTCTTTGCAAATCTTTGAACAAACTTTGTTTTAAGTTCTGAATTTCATTTTTATAAAACATATCTGGATGTTTTTTGATTTATTTGTTATTATAGGAAAATGAATCCTTAGTTTACTGAACAACTAAGTAAAACATTCTAAAAAAAAAATTAAAGCTTTTATTCAATTAGATTTTCAAAGTGTGTAGATCTCAAGATTAGTTTTTGTAGTTTTGAGTGCTTTTAAAATTTGTAGATTTCTTTTGAAGGAAAGTTGTTTTTGTAGTTTCAAGTTTTGAAAGTGAAAGGATTTTAGTGTGAGCATTGATTATTTGTCTCGTTTTGAGTTATTATTGAAAATACAAAAATATTTTCTTCCATTTATTCTTATGTTCAAAGAAATAATTGTCTCTTAAAAAGAATTGCATTCTCAAACTCTTTCTTTAGCTAGAATTTCATTGAAAAAAAACGAATTGATTATCATTTTTAGGTGCATTTTTAGTTTTTTTGGAAGTCGAGTCTTCACACCATCAAAGTTTCATTTCCATACCCATTGACTTAAATAACAACTCATAAAAGTAACGCTTAATTAAAATTCATCTAGTAATCTTTTTATTTTTAGGGCTCTTACCACCAATATAGCTTAGGCTAGTATCTTGGAGTAGGGAGTAATTAAATCTCCAAGATAGTAAAAACAAACAAGTAGATAAATCTTGCGGTAGGAAATAAATCCAATTGTAATTGGTACAATTTGGGAAGCTTCTCTTAAAGGAGTTAATCACGATATCATATCCGAACCTTTGAGACAATCAATTCTGTTTCATTGGGAAAGATAGAAGATTTTGTGCGCATTACAAACGATAAACCTCAGATTAACCATTGTCGAGGAGCCTGGGGTCACTTGTCGGTAAACCTTGGATTGAAATTGTCGAGGAGCCTTCAAGGGGATTGAGCTTTATTACTCTACCCTTACGCATGGGATCGGATCGTAGACTGTTCCCCCAGTTGTATTTGTTATTGTTGGTAACCTTAGTGTTCATAAGCTTAATATTATTTCCTAAGGTGACGGTGAAGGAAAGATCTCATTGTACCTGGAGCAGACGTCAACTAGAATCACTTGGACTCTCTGGGGGGTTCTCTTCACACGAGATGGTTTTGTGAAGAAACTTGTGCCATTCTGTTTCATTAAGCAGGTTGTTGGTGTAACTGTTCCAATTGCCCTTTCTGTATTAAATTTTCTACTAAGTTGGATTTCATCACCAACTAGTGTTTTTAGTACGGGAAGTTAATGTTTGTGTGTGGTTTGAACTCTTCAATTTTTTTAGGCGTGTGATTCAACTGTTTGTTTCTTTAGAGACTTTAGGTGTTTTCATTGAAATTTTCTTTGTTTGCATGTGATTGATTAATATTTAATCGTGGCAGAATTACTGAGACAATCCCGGAGACTTCAGGGGAAGCCCCCTGAGTATACACCAAGTTAGCTTGAAGGGCTGCGTGCTCTAGTATCATCTAGTAGCAGTAGAATTAAATCAAAAAAAATTGGAAGTTCATCTATAGTTGTTCATCTTGATAATCAAATACCCACAACAGAACAAATTCAAGAACCAATTTGAGTTTCCGAAGTTACTGGTAGTATTTCTCCTTCCAGTGAACTAGATGACGAACCTGAAATTTCTGAGCCTGAAACTGAACATTTTGTTTTGGAAACATCCTCAGGATTTATTACACCAACTTCTAGCAATATTGGTTCACCGAGGGTAAGAAATATTTTTATTGAAGATCTTCCATCTGGCCTCATTTCTATTGAAGAACTTACTAGTCCAGATGAAGAGATATATCTTCCCAAATCCCCTCAGTATTTGACTCTTAGGGAGCGTGAATCTATTTTATACAGCCCTATTAGGAGTGACGCTTGGTATATATCTTTGACAAAAATTTTAGAAAATCCGGGTCTTGCTTTTTCTCCACCTCGAATTCCATTTCATCCTACAACCAAAGGTTATTATCCTTCATCCATCATGGCAGGAGATTCATCTATGTTTTCCCAATCACCGGAAGCATTTTTACACGGTGGTCCTTCTGTTCCTTCGGGGTATCATGCTCTCTCTGGTACTTTCTCAGGAGTAGCTCCTCGACCGACTGAACAAGTATTATCATCTGGTCTTAATGGAATTAAAACTAAAACATCGAACGTAGAGAAAATATTTATGATGTCTGGTAATATTCCAAATCCTCAACCTCAAGGTGGTCAGTTACCGCCTAGAGGACAATTTCAGGGAAGTCAGTTACCACCTAGGGGGCAACCTCAAGGTAGTTAATTATCGCCTGTGGGGCAACCTTCAGGAAGTCAGTTACCACCTGGGGGGCGAACTCAAGGTAAATTTTTCCTAGGAAAAACTGTGGGACAATATTATTTTGGAGAACAACCTCAAGGACAATACATACCCCAAGGTCAACCACAAACTCAATATGTTCCTGAAGGTCCTTATCAACCCCAGTTTTAGTACGCACCTCATGGTTATCAACCTCAAGGTCAGTACCCAATTCAAGGTTTCCAACATCCTTCTAGTCAATCATTTGTACAAGGAGCCGGAAATTTACCACTTACTTATCAACCCTATGTTCAACCAAGCTATGGTCCTTACGTTCAACCTTCTACGGGACAATACCCCGGAATAAACATGGTGTGGGATCCGTCCCAAACTCAAAATACTATGCAACCTAATGTGCAGTTGTCTACTCAAACTGGATAGCCTTTGGTTTTTGGTCCAACCCAGCAACCTGTCCAGCCTACTATTCAAACCCCTACACCTGGTTCTCTTCAGCATTCTGGGCCAAGTACACCTCAGACTCCGCCTCGAACTATTGCAACTATTGCAACATCTGTTCAATATATAACACCTATTTCTAGAGTATCTGTAGCTCTAAGTTCTTCTATCCCTGCATCTGTGCAAATCCCTCAAGTCTCTGTACCCCAGTCATGACCTTCAGTTCAGACTTTAGTCCATATACTTGCAAGACAAGCTGGTACAAGTATGATTGTCACAAGTCAACCGCAATTCATGTATCAACCATACCAGGGACAACCTCAATTCAGTCATGTTTCACAAAACCCAGCTTATCAGTATCAACCGTACCCTGGCTATACTTATCAATAGCCTCAAAAACCCCAGTTTGGTCCCATTAATCGTGGTTTCTCGAGAGATTACACGATTCCTAATGCAAATCCGATTCCCAGTTATCCTAGGTATCCTCCTCCCGAAACTACTTTGGCTACTCAAGGTTTTTACGAACCTAACCGTCAGTTACCATTTATTAAAACTTTGGATTTACCTGATTTGACACGCCTTACAAATGATCCAATTTTCTATTATCCGTACTGGCTGCCAATGCTGCATAAGTTTCCTGGTGATATACTGAAATTCGAGGGTAAGTCAGGAGAGGATCCATCAAATCACATTATGACTTATCACCTCTGGTGTGTGTCTAATTCAATAATTGATGATTCAATTCGCTTATGTCTTTTCCAAATAACTCTTATTCGTCTTTCCGCCAAATGGTACATTGAGTTACCATGAGGCTCTTTTAATAATTTCAGTCAGTTAGCAACTACTGTCTTGACTCATTTTCAGTTTCCTGTCAGATACGAAAATGGCACGGAACTATTAACTTCAGTAAATAAATCCATGTCCACATATATTTCTGATCATATTCATGAATGGCGACGTAGAAGGCGTTTGGTGAAAGTTTACATTCTGGATCAAATTTTAGCGGAATGGTTTTTTAAATCATTGTTACCCAAAATCACTGAAGATGTAGCTAAGGCTGGAGTTGTTACTGAGGAGAAAGTCATTGCTCAAGCTCAGTACCTTGACCTTCTCTATACACATTCAGGTACTTTACATGAAAAAATTCCTAATCTTTCAAAACAAGGTCAAATAACTGGAGCTCCTTCAGGGTCTCATGCCGCTGATGGTATGATTGGTACAATCAATACTAAAAGCAAGAATAAATATTCAAAGAATTCTTCTCCTATTATAACTTTACCTGATTCCCTGAAAGGAGAGTCTTCCCCAAAAATTTCTGTTGACATTCATGTCGTAGAGACATCTACGTCTAAATCTAAATCCGATGGTAAAAAGAAGGGGAAGAATAAAAACAAAAATAATTCAAAAGAAAAAGCAGATAAAATTGAATCTAATGACGAAAAACACAAACCTCGCTATCCTTGTTTCATTTACGAAGAGGATCATTTTACTAAGGAATGCCCACATCGAGTGGAGGTTGTGAAATTTGTTAAAGGTTCTCAACAATCTGCTGTCTTGAAGGATCCTTTTCTCACTCAAGACAGTAAGATGATTGGTTCTACCTCGAATGCCTCAGAAGAACCTATTATGATGATGTCTCATGTTAGGATTGTGACGCGATCGCAAGATTATGGGAGTAAGAATCCTGTTGGTGGTAAAGAAGAAGAATCTTCTAGTTCAAATACATCAACTACTCCTCCTTCCATTTATGATCTGCTACAGATCAAGAAACCCAATCTAGAATTAGTAATCAAACTTCCTGCTAAAGGTGTACTTCGTAAATCATCCTTCAATCCACATGCGAGAACTGCTCAGAATTATAACATTTTTGAGGACTTAGCTATTTCCCCTTCAGCAATGTCGACTTTGGAAGTGCTGCAATCATGCCTAGCACAGCGTAAATTACTTTTTTCTGCTATAGGAGCTATCGATATTCAGGATTCGAACCTTATAATCTTCAATTTAGAGAATAGTACACCCCGCCTACCTCATCAAATGGCTTTTCAGATTCCAATTTTAGTCAAAAATAGACCGATATTTCGGACTGTGATTGATGAAGGGGCTTCTATGTGTATTATGTCGATCCAATGTTGGAAATCGCTTGGTTCTCCTACACTCAATCAGTCTCTGATGATTCTAAAGGCTTTTGATGGTCGAGGGTTCCATCCTTTCGGTATTTTGCAGGATTTACCTATAGGGGTCGAAGGCAAAACCGTAAATCTAGATGTGGAAGTGGTTGATTCCCCTCTAGATTACAACCTTCTCCTGGGTTGCAGTTGGTCTTATGCTATGAATGTTGTTGTTTCATCGGTCTTTCAGCTTATCAAATTTCCACATCAAGGAAATATCATTACAATAGATCAGTTAACTTATTTTTCATCCGATCCAACCTCTACAAAAACTATCCATCACATTGGTAAAACGGCTATCCCTTACAAGGATGTTGGGGTAGGTTTGATTAAAGATTCTGGTTTACTAGGAAATTTCTCCTTTCCTCCTCCTAACATATCACCTTCTATTGCAAACATTCATATGATTTCATCGAATACTATTACATTTGATGATCCTTGGATCGTACCTTCCGACTCCGAGTTGGATTCATTTGATGGCACGATGCCTTTAAGTCCCTTTGAAATTGCATATCAAGCTGTACAGTCTCTTTCCGATCCTTCTTCAATCGAAACTGATCCAATGAATAGGATCCATGAGGAATCACTTTCTATATCTAGCTAAGCCACAATGACATTTCCCAATCTTGTTCATACTGATGAGCAGATTCGTGAACTTTTGTCTGTTGACGATTTACCATGGGAAGATCTTCATCATCGATCTTCGTTTTTACCTGAGATAGATCATTTTAAAAATTATTTCGCTTCTATTTTTACTGTTGAATATGTCAAAGAATCACAGAATCTATTACAAAATCCTAATTTTGAGTTAAATTTGGAAAATATCTGTTGAACGATTCCAATTGACAATTCAATTAATCTAGGAATAATTGAAAACATTCATATATGTGCTTTTTGTAGGGACGATGAGATCCAATCTTATAAAGCCCTATTTCAAGAATTTTGTGACGTGTTTGCCTGGTCATATGAGGAAATGCCAGGAATCGATTCGTTAATTGTTGTACATGAAATCAAGACTTACCCGAATGCCAAACCTGTCCGTCAATGTTTACGTCAAATACATCCACGAAAATCTACTGCTATCAAAGCTAAAGTTGAAAAATTAATTCGTGTAGGTTTCATTTATCTAATTCCTTTAACGGATTGGGTATCAAATATTGTTCCTGTTAACAAATAACAAGGAATGATAAGAGTATGTATCGACTATAGGGATATTAATTGAGCTCGTCCTAAAGACAATTATCCAACCCCCTATATCGATCAAATAATTGATGATTGTACCGGCAGTGAAATGTTCTCCTTTATGGACTGCTTTTTCAGTTACAATCAAATAAACATACTCCCTGCTGATCAGCCAAAAACAACTTTCATTTGTCCATGGGGGACATTTTCTTATTGAAAACTACCCTTTGTATTAAAGAACGCTGGGGAAACTTTTGAAAGGGCTATGTCTTACATGTTTCATGACATTAAGCACATTGTGCAACCTTATCTCGATGATTTACCTACTCATTCATCGCGTGGGGCCAACCATCTCACTCATTTACGAGCTATTTTTATGAGATGTAGGCATTATCGAATCCAGCTGAATCCACACAAATGTGTTTTCTGTGTTGTATCGGGTCGCTTACTGGGATTTTTTGTTTCAAAAGCAGGCATTCACGTTGATCCATCGAAGGTCAAAGCTATTGTCAATCTACCTCCTCCTTCGACTCTGCGCCAACTCCAAAGTTTGCAGGGGAAAGAAAAATTTTTACGTCGATTTATTCCTAACTACGCCGAGCTAACAAAGGGTTTTACCCAGTTGTTGAAACAGAATGTTCCATTCTTTTGGGATGAGATCGCTGATCAATCTTTTGATGCACTCAAACACGCATTGACCCATGCACCGTTATTGCATCCTCCCAACTACAACCGGGACATTTTTTGTACCTTGCCACCTCTCATTCCACCATTGGGATGGTTTTAGTTCAGGAAGATGAATTCAACAATGAACATGTGATTTACTATCTTAGTCGAAATCTACATCCGACTGAGATCAAACACACGCATGTGGAGAAATTGGCCTTGGCAGCTGTTCAAGCTATCCAAATATTTCGACACTACATATTATTACGCAAAACCACAGTAATTTCTAACTATAACCCTATGATTTACATTTTAACCAAAAAAATTCTAGGGGTAAAGTATTCCAAATGGATAGTTATCCTGCAGGAATTTGACTTGGAATTTGAAAAATCCAAGGAAAAAAAATATTTGGTTTTTGCCGAACTGGTGTGATTTCCCCTCTACTGATATTGAAACTGTGGCGGAGCAACCCATTGCGGACGAATCCTTGTTTCTTATCAGTACTCTTGATCCTTGGTATGGAGATATTATTGTTTATCTCCAAACCCACTCTTTTCGGCCTCAAATTTCACGATCTCAGCGACGGAAAATATGTTTCCAATCCCAACAATACAATATTATTGGTGATACACTCTATCATCGTGGAGCGGATTCTATTTTCTGACGTTGTCTTACTCATGAAGAAGCTGAGAAGGTTTTAAATGACTACCATTCTGGAGCATGTGGAAGTCATATGTCTGGGTATGCCACAGCCCAAAAGATATTGCGCGCTGGTTATTTCTGGCCGTTGTTATTCAAATATTGTATCTATGCAGTCCATAAATGCCACAATTGTCAAGTCTTTGATCGTAAAATGCATGCACCACCCGCTCCTCTTCACCCTATAATTGCTTTCAGTCCTTTCGCAAACTGGGGTATTGACTTTATTACATGTAACCCTCAATCGATCAGGGGGGCATGCGTATATTATCTTAGCAGTAGATTATTTTACTAAGTGGGCCGAGGCGATGCCTACATTTTTGGAAGATGGCAAGACTGCTGCAAATTTCGTATTCAATCATATAATTGCTAGATTCAGTGTTCCTCAAGCCATTATTACAAATCATGGAAGTCATTTTCGGAATATCATGATGACTAAACTGACAGATCAACTTGGCCTGTGCCACGATAGTTCTACTCCATATTACCCGTAGGCTAATGGTCTGGTTGAAGCTATCAATAAAGTTTTAGTCACTATGATCAGACGAATTTTTGGTATTCATAAGTCGAATTAGCATTCCATGTTATTTTTAGCACTTTGGGCATCTCGGACCTTAGTAAAAACGTCAACTGGTTTCACTCCCTTTCAACTGGTTTATGGTTTGGAAGTTGTGTTGCCTATTGAATGCGAAATTTCATCTTTGAAATTAGCCATAGAATTACTCCAAGCTACGTCTGAAGAGGAGAAGCGTTTTTTGTACTTGGCTTAGCTAGATGAGAATCGACAAAATGCTGCATTAGCAAATGAAGCTCATGTCAAACGAATAAAAGCTTAGTACGATAGAAATGTTAGACCTCATAATTTTTTCAGAAGGAGACCTAGTTTTAGTGTACGATCAAGCCAATGATAAGCTAGGGGCTGGAAAATTCGTTCCTATGTGGCATGGTTCTTTCATTGTTAAGCGAAAGCTGGCAAAAGGGGCCTATGAGCTGATAGATTTCGATGGTGTCTCTTTAGATAAACCCAGAAATGGGATTTATTTGAAGAAGTATTATGCTTAAACTTAGTGTGGATATTTTTAGTTAGATTAGATTCTTTACTGTTGGTGTGTCTTAGATTAGAAAAGCGTTTCTAGTTTAGAGTGTGTTCTTATCACTATTCCTGCTTATCTGAGTTTTACTCTTGATATTGCAGATGTCAACATCTCTTCAAACCTACATTGGTTTTGTTGATGGTGCTTTTCATAGTACACGGAACATTTCTTCCGCAACTTGGGTTATCTATTCACCCTCTGACGAGTTAGTGTCTATGCATGGGGTAAGCCTCAGTCAAACAACGAATAACATTGCAGAGTATAGTGCAGTGATTGAGTTATTATCTAAATCCATATCGTTTGGAATTTAGAGTTTGATTGTTAGGTTGGATTCTGAACTTGTTGTATTACAGCTTAACAGAGTTTATGCCATTAGAAATCCAGTGTTGTTACGGTTATTTTTAAGAGTTCATCTCTTGGAACGTGAATTTGATTACATTGAATATCAGCATATTCCAAGACATTTAAATACATTAGCAGATGTAGTTGCTTCTAGTATGATAAATAGACATTTGCAATAAACAAAATAGTAAATCAAACAACATTCAGTAACATGTACATAGATAGCCGGTAATAGTGATATATCATAGCATAGAAGTTTGTTTTCAAAATATACATCGTCTTGTGTTGGATGGCTTAAAATACAAAAAAAAAAATAGGACTTAGAAAGTGTTGAAAATGATTTTTACTTGAATCATCCCATTACTCTCCTGGAAGAAAAGCCATGTCTTTGTTGCCGTGGTAGTCTACCCCGGTGGATGAAAGTCCTTAACGACAAAGAGTTGGCTGTTCAACCAATGAAAATATGCTGACATAAATCTAACAATCTCAATGCCCTCAGCATGAGATTGGCAACACGTAATGTTGCACTCCTATACAGTCTAATAACAGTGAAGACAATAACTTTGAACTCGGGACGGATGATATCTATCCGTTTATCCTTGGGGTCTACTCAACCATTGCAAAACTCTGCTTTGAGACTAGTAACAGACTGACCACCTGGTCTAGTCCCGAATAGAGATAAGTTTCTACCCCTCTTGGACAAACCAGTCAAAAAATATATGTCCTCCAGTTCGACTTCGAGCCGGTAGTCGACAAACAAGAAACACTGGTCCTGTGTGTCCTACCTGTTCACTAGCCATATCAGGAAATCAACTTGGGCCCTCATATGGTCCAGAATTTATACAGATTCCTTGGAGCTGACGGTTTCTAATTCCGACGAATAGATTTCCCAGAATCTTCACAGGAAGTTTTTCTTATCCAAAAGCTTTTACTTTTTCACTCTGAATTCAAATAGTAAAAATGAAGTTAGAAAAGTCCTTTTTATAAGTTTTTTCGAATAAATAAATTTTTAATTTGTTTATTTTTCACTTTAAAGAGGTAATTTTTGAAAACATTTTTATTTATCTTAAACAGGTATGTGTAATTGTTTCGAGTTTTTGTGCAGAATATTGGATTTTTTGGTAAAACTAATCATTTTTCAACAAAGAGCATGCTTTTATCACTTTTTCCGACTCTTTCAAAAATTTACGAAAAAGCGAAACATTGGAGTCCTCTTTTAAGCTCTTTTCAGACTCTCTAAACATGAAAAGATTTCTGAGCACTTGATTATTCGAACTTGTTAAAGTAAATGAATGATCTTCCTTTCAGTATAAGTTTGCCCCTTTTACGGACTAAAATGGACTATTTACGAAAAAGGTATACGTTGACTAAATATGGTCAATAGAGTTCTCTCCCGCATTATTTTATCCTTTTTCGGGCTCGAGAGACTAAATTTACGAAAAAGTACACCCACGGAGTTTTCTTAAGTTTTTCTTATGACTCCCTAAAATTGAAAAACACCGAGTTTCTCCTATACTGGACTCGTTAAAATTTAATAGTAAAGGACCTGTTCAATTTTCAACAGGAACGAACCACTCCTTCTTAGGGTTTGAATCTTAAACTAAGTTTGACTCATCCGAAGGATGAGCTTATAAACAAGAAAATGTTATCGTCCTCAAGCTTGTCAAAAATAAAGCCAGAAATGGTGGGGGAAAAGAGAGAGAAATGAACCTGTTTGTTGTATTTTGATTATTCTAAAATCCGTTAACCACTCTTGAACACAACACTTTTGTTCACCTGGGTTGGGAAAATCCTTTACCTAATAGTTAATCAAACCATATTGAATGTCTTCAGCGGGTTTCTGGGTATTAGCTTTGGGTCAATTGTCACCGAACCATCTGCAGTGTCGTTATGTGTTCAAGAGGAAAATTCAAAAAAACCATTCATTTGCGAAATATTGTCTTCCATTTTGAACATCCCTCAGTGAGTCCTTGCCAATATATTTATTCAAAACTTGATCTATGATTTCGTATTGTGGGCTTGCCTACGACGGATCACTTTCTATCGATGACGGCTCATTATCTAGGAAGTTGATCCAAAAATCTTCAGTACCTTGAAATCTTTATGCCTCAATGGTAGGTTTCTCTCCTTCGATGACAGGTTGCATCATTGACCTTCGATCAAATGATTCCATGACATGTTTGACTTCAACTCATTCATTCACATTTCCTGGATTGTACTAATTACTTTGAGAGCCATTGACATTACTGGTGGTTACTCTCACACTTGTTAACAGTTTACATTATTGACTGGTAATCAAGTGGCTTCTACCATGTTGAACATCGACACATTCATTCCATGGATAGAATCATATTGGTTAGAAGCGGAAATCCAAGACCACAGATCTAGTTTCCCAGATCTAATTGCTGAGGAATTTACTGTTCATTGTAATGAACTATTCATAAATGAATGCATTGCGTCATCTTTGTGTCTACATGTCATCTCTTGTTGATGTATTCCAAGAAATCATTCTGTATCACGTGATTTAAATGATTTTTCTGAATTGGTTTTTGATGTAAGGTGGCAAGGAATGCCTACCTCGATGATAATTATTGCACATATATATTTTGGTGAATGTTTTATAGGTTAAAGCCTGGTTTCAGGATGATCCTTGAAATGATAAAGTACTTCACTCTTCATATATGACAAACTTCATCTTCATCTATTCTAGACTTCGCACTTTAGGGGGCAATCTGTTGCGCTAAAAACTGTCACCTTGACATTCTGTTGACTATATGAGCTCATTAACACTCATACATGCCTTCTTTGCAAGTCTTACAACCTTTTTTCCTCATTCCAAGCCCTAAAAATGGAGGAAAAACCCTAAAAACTCAAAAAGCCTTGGGTACACAGGTAACATGAAGCCTGACTGTGTTCCTAGCTTGGGTACGTAGGTAATACACTACCTACCTATGTTCCAGAACGTATTTTTCCCATGTAATTCCTGTGTACCCTTCTCAAAGTCAAAAAAGTGAGAAAGTAAAGTAAAAAAGCTGATTTGAGGTCAATTCTAGAAGGTTCTAGATGAGGTTTTTTGGGGATGAGTATGCTTTAGTAAGGTCCATGCATCCCTCACCTTAAGGAACTAATCCATTAATGTTAGGAGCCTATCCCTTTGAAGGAGGATTCTATCCCTTCAAAGGTGGAACCCTACCCTCCTCCTACGCTCTGTAAAAGGGGAAGCGTTGGTGGCCTCAAGGAGTTAAACATGTATGATTGAGTTCCAAGTCTTTGTTGAGATTTGAACTTCTTCTGTGAGCTTTTGAGAGGAAAGAATCACATAGCTCTATGTGCTCACAGAGAAGAGTACGAGGGCTGTAGTAGAGAGACATACACTTGAGACCCGGAAGGCCTTTAAACATCTAGGAAGCTAAGGTTGTAAGGTTCTTCTGTTATTTTAAGATTAATACAATCAAGTTTTGTTTTTCTCAATAAATTGTTGTTCGATTGTTTATTTCAATAAGCTGTCGTCTGATCGTTTATTTCATAGATTCCTTGATCACTATGATAGGTATGTTTTATGATTATTTTTTATACAAGTGCTATTTAATATTTTCTTGTTTGTGATTGCAGGTCGACGAAAGACGACACTTTCTTGCGACGAAACAACTCTTGTTGTGACGAAAGGATTATTGTTGCGACGAAAGAACTCTTGTTGCGACGGAAGATCTCTTGTTGCGACGGAAGGATTTTGATGCGACGGAAGCACTACGACTGCAAATAAGAATTTGGATCTAAGGTAGGATCGACACCTTCATAGCATTTATTTGTAAAAAAAATATATTTAGAGAAAGACAAACTTAGTTTTTTGTTTGTTCCTAGATTGTCTTCTGACACTCGGGAGATTGATGTCACAGATCGATTATCTAAATAGCAGTAGCCATCATGGAAGGAAAAGAACTCAAATCTATCCTACCCTTAAAAAAATTATCCTCTATTTGAACATCTGTAAAGTTTGGCAAGTTAAGAGATGGTGCTAATTTGTCATAAAATGGTGGAATTTTGAAAAAAAAAACCCTCTTCTATCTCCAATAAACCATATTTTGATACATGAGGACCATGTTCAGGAGAAATGTCAAGATGGTTGTAATTCCCCATATTTTGGACTGCATCATCTATGTGAGGACCTGACAAAGTAGGAATGTCTAATCCATGTGGATTCCTCTCATATTTCAGAACCATTTGAGAACCGTGTCTTAATTTGAAACTCTTCCAATTTGAAGTATGATTGGCATTGTAGGAACCTATGTGGGCAGTGGCAACTGCTCCTGCTTTCAACTTATTATATTTCTTGAAATTTAGTGCATGTTCCCCAAACATGTTTCGATAATATTCCTATGATATGTGCTTCTCAAAGTCATCATCATCTTCATCATTTATATATGCATCTTTCCGTGTAGATGAGTTATAACCAGCCTCTCGTTCAACATGGTAAAATTTTCTTTTTAAAGCCATCTCTGATGGTAATTATGATGGCCTCTTAGCCCAACCACCATTTATTTGTCCAAGCACTATGTTATGTGCCCTTCATTCCTTTCAAATAACCCTGGATGATTGCATACCTTCCACAACTGGATAAAAATGTTCATAAGGTTTTCAACCTTTTTGTAGTTTATATGACCTCAGGCACTATTAAGTAATTCGGCAATAAAAATCTTGTTCTTGATAGCCTGATAAAAGGCTTGGTGTCGAGAGCTCAATGTACAGTTCATAGTTACTTCCTTTCTATTGGTCATTTTGGTGATCACATCTTTCTTTACTCGACACAACATAAAAGGCTTTAGGACAACATGTAGTTGATTAAGTTGGCGTTCATTCAAAGTGCATCCATGCTCTGTATGGTTTTCTATGCCTTTGGAGAACCATTCATTGAATTTCTCATGGCTATCAAACAATGTTGGCATGATAAAATGAAGCAATGCCCAAAGTTCTGCCATGTTATTTTGAATGAGCATTCCAGTAAGCAAAAGGCAATTTCGATAGTTGAAACCCAAGAGCATTTTCCACCGTTTACTGTTTGAACTTTGAACTCTTAATCACTTGAGCTTCATCTAAAACCATATACTGCCATTTAACTCGCCTCAAGTACTTCTCATTAGTTACAACTTACAAGAAGCTGGTAACTTGTGACAAGTATATGAAAACTTGCTTCCCTTCAATAAATTCATTTAGGATTTATATTTTTTCGAAGTACAATACATTCATTACCCCAGTAAGGGAGAAATATAAAATCAGGACAGAACCTTCCAATTTCATCAGTAAGGTGCAACCACAAGAAATGGTCCCCATATGTTCTTTTCCTCAACTAAATGAGTTAAGAATGTTATTGCTTGAATGGTCTTGCCTAAACCCATTTCATCAGCTAGGATGCCATTCAGTCCCTGTTCATAACAATTTACAAACCATTGAAGACCCTTCAGTTGGTACTGTTTCAGAATACCAGTGAACATTTTTGGTGTTTGCAATGATCAGGTAAGAGGCATTGAGGAAGGGTTGAGCAAATCCATGTTGCTAGAACCTTCAGCCACACCTTCCAGTGTCAGGCTATCAGCTCCACGAAATTTTAAACACTCGTCATCAAATGCACTTTCTCTGCTCAAAGACTGCATTCTTTGCAACTCTAATGGTTTCTTCTTTAAATGCAGTTTCTTTTGGATCTTCTTCCTCCCTTGGTTTCACATCACCTATGTTTTGATCCACATCTGCTTCGGCAGTAGAGGCTCCAACAACTAGCATTGAAGGTTCAGTAGTTTGAGAAGCTGTTTTATTCTGCATGAAATGACTGTAAATCTTTGTCTGTGAAAGTAAAAAGTTTAGCCTCTGTTGTTACCTTTTAGCTTCTCTAAGATCTTCCTCACACTTCAAACCTTGCATTGCATCCCTCTCTTCCTTTTTCCAGATTTCAGCCTGTTCTTTTTCTGCTTTTTTCCAGAATAGCAGTATATCTCGAGCTAATTTTCTGGTGCACATTGATGCAACCTTCATCAACTTCAAGGACCATGCAGATCTAGCCTTAACCTCCTTTGGGAAATATTCTGCAAATTTTTTAGCGTCATTTGATTGTTTTCTGTGATATAATGAGAAAGTTTTATGGTGTTTTGGCAAGTTTATTTTGACAATGTTGGCCCAGTTCTTCGCAATTTTCCCAGCATCCTCCATTTCAACCATAAATAGATCTTTTTGTACGGGATGCTTCTTGGGTAGCTTGCATTTAATAATCTCATAGCTACCCCCTTTCTCCAATACCTTCACATAACAAACTTGTAATTTTCCTGTTTCAGACATAATCATCCTTTGAATGTCTAATGATTCTTGCTATGCTGGCAAAGCTTCCAAATCAGAATAAAATACTTGCAGACAGAACTTTTGGCTTGAGTCACATGATGATGATAGCTCTTTCAACCCACCCTGAAGAGTTCCATACTTCGTGGAAGGTTCTCCTATTCCAATTTCCAGCACAGCTCTGATGTCTAATCCTTTTATTAGCAGCCATCATGGAAGACAAAGATCTCAAATCTAGCCTACCCTTCAAAAAATTATCCTCTATTTGAACATCTGTGAAGTTTGGCAAGTTAAGAGATGGTGCTAATTTGTCATAAAATGGTGGAATTTTAAAAACAACCCCCTCTTCTATCTCCAATAAACCATATGTTGATGCATGAGGATCATGTTCAAGAGCAATGTCAAGATGGTTGTGATTCCCCAGATTTTGGACCGCATCATCTATGTGAGGACCTGACAAAGTAGGAACATCTAATCCATGTGGATTCCTCTCATATTTTAGAACCATTTGAGAACCATGACTTAATTTCCAACTCTTCCCATTTGAAGTATGCTTTGCAGTGGAGGAACCTATACGGGCAGCAGCAGTTGCTACTTCTTTCAACTTATTGGATTTCTTGAAATTTAGTGCATGTTCTCCAAGCATGTTTCGATAATATTCCTCTAATATGTGCTTCTCAAAGTCATCATCATCTTCATCATTTATATCTGCATATTTCCATGCATATGAGTTATAACCAACCTCTGGTTCAACATGGTATAATTTTCTTTTTAAAGTCATCTCTAATGGTAAATCTCATGGCCACTTAGCCCAACCACCATTTATTTGTACAAGCATTGTGTCACGTCCTTTAATTCCATTAATTTCAACTTGACTATTGCTAGTGTAATTATCTTATGGTACTTGATAATTTCATATAGAATCTAGGTTAAAGACTTCTTAATATGAACAATTATTTTTAGTCGGATGGTAGTCATTTGTATAAGGCAACTTGTGCTCCACCCTAATATTGGGACATAAGAAACTGATATCACCTACAGGAGTAGTGATTAGACTTGTAGCCTTTTATAGGGTACCTGCATGAGAATTTATCAACAAAACCCTCCAAAATTCAGTGGCAGGGGGTGTGTATTTCTTTTGGGAATCGAACCGTCAACCAGTGGGTATTCAATACCCTAGGTGCCCTGTGGCTCCTTACGCTAGAAAAAATCTATGAAGCTTATGAGAATGGTGGATAAATCTAGATTTTGAGGATATGTAGGGGTTTTGGAATAGGCCATATCTTCTTCTACCATATTTCCAATGCTATGCCGCTTGCTTACTTCCTATTTATTCTGAGTTACCACTTACCCTGTGTGAACGCCGACTTTGTTAAACGGGATCATCGTTGTTCTTATGTCGTTTTTTTTTTTTCATGTATCTTTTTTTTTGTCATTAACCCACAATACTTGATATTTAGTATTTACTATTTACAAAATATACTACTTTCTTGAACATATGCCAAATTTTAAAAATTGATTTAGCATTGCTTGATTGACATGCCTAAATTGTTAGCTTTCAGTGTTGAATGAATTAAAATATCTTCCCTATGAATTAAAATTGGGAACAACCTTTAAAAGGCTTCTCAACTATTGTAAACTATACGACCAATCCTCGTTAGCATGTACAACTTCATATCTAGGCCAAAATGTGGAGAGGGATCTTCAATTAGGGTAACCTATGAATTGGAAGACATGAGTTGCCTATTTATATCATGGTACAAGTTTTTGATTCAAAGATATTAGTTTTCATAATTTTATATCCTATTGGAGAGCACAATCACAAGACATGGACCTAGGAAACATTGGGAAAAGTCTAAAAAAATATTGATTTTGATTTACCCAATAGAAAATTGGCATAAAACTCCACAATTAAAATAAATTCCGAAATAGTGGCTTGCCTAGTTGGTAAAAGTGAGGTGCTAAAATTGCCCATATTAGTGTTCAAGCTTCATTGATGACAAAATTTTGTTTGTGCTTATGGATGCAACAACACAAAAAACAATGGTTGAAGCCAGATGCAAGTTTTGAGCATATTTTTGGCAGAATGAATTCCCCTCACTCGTAATTCTTATTGGATACCATTAGTTCTGATTTGTCTCACTTATCTAGCCACATTGTGGTAAGAGGAGGCTAGTTCAAATTTTCTCTTTTAGACATACAGAAAGGGAAAATTTGTCAAAATATGTCAGAGCAGTCATCTCTATCAAAATTCCTTTTCAAAATCCCAGGTCAAGCTTGTTGACTAGCTTAGGAAAACATAATTAAGCTCATTGCATCTTGGTCAAACTTAGAAAGATTTGACTAGGTTTGGCCCAAACTCAAACAAATCAAACATTTATAAACAAATTTGGGAACTCTTATGGTAGGTGCCACCATAAGCTCATTGGTGACTCCTCCATCACCAATGAGCTTATGATGATGGTCATATATGAGAAAACTTTTTAATGTGTCTTTTCAGAGTATAACTATGTACTGTATAAATTAAACAAAAAAAATAAAAAAAAATCTTCACATTAAAGTGTAGGACACACCAATTGAATACTCTAGATATGGAGTTCCATCTCCTTTTAGACTTTGAGTTCAACATAATAATAAGCCTATTTATTGGTGTTGAATCTTTCCCCGTGATGAATAGGTTTTGCATGGACTTAGTTATAATGGTTGAACCAAACCGCGACATCAAAGAGAGACAACATGCACAATTATGTTTGGTCAGAAAGTGAGTCATAAGCTTAGTGCCATTTTGTATGTTGTTAGTTGTTTTATCATATAATATTTGTCTTATTTAAACTTCACTGTTTACTGGTAATATCCACCAATGTTAATGTATAGAATCAAATGAAATTTAAGATGATTCCATTTAAAACTAAAAGCTTTGAGCCCATGGGAGTGTGGTCTAGAGGCAAGCAGTGAGGTAATTAGGCTTTGTATTTACATGGATACCTGAGTACAAAACTCTCGAAGTGTATTTTTGCATTATGTAGTTATTTTTTCTTTGAGGTTCTTGTCTTCACACCCTTTTGATGGTTGAAGTACTTGTGGGAGGACATAGTTATCATTGAGAGGTAAAGAGTGCTTTCCATGTATCAATGAAATTGCATCTTTTGATACTCATGCTTGGTGTGGATTTGGAAGTGTCTGAAAGTCCCTTGGATATTTTTTTGTTGTAATGAATATCAACCAAACTTTATGCTTACAATTTTAACATTTGTTTAGTTGTTACATTTCAAAATCATTATTATTGATCATTGTATTTTGACATCTTGAATTAAATCGATAACGAGAAGCACTCCAAATTAGTTTTCTACACTCCATAACTTGTTGAATTCAAGCATGTAGCTCATTATTCATAATTGCATCATATGTACTCATTGTTTTTTACTTTTTGGCATGCAAATCAGTCTTTAAGAGGAATATTTTTATGCTGCCACAACATATTAACATCATTCACAAGGTGAGAAATCAATCTTTGGTATAATTGCAAATTTTAGGTTTGATAATTATAGGTCATTTATAGGCTATAAATGTCTTCAAATTTTCACTTCTAATTGAGTATTCAACTTAACATAAAGTATCTTATATGTAACTAATTTTCCCTCCACCTACTTTTCATAACTTCCATAACAATTAGGTAGAGACTTGCAACTTTGATGGTATTTTTCTTCTTTAGTAAAAGATTTGCCAAGAATTTACAAATTTTTTTAATTGATTGAAAGTTGTAGAATTTACAATTTATAGAGTTTCAAGGTATAATATTTTAAATATTAATCTTTTAAAGGGTGATAGCTCAATGGAAGATCATATGCTTTACAAGCAGGAGGTTGGTGGTTTGATTCCATCGTGCCCTAATATTCATATAGAATGGTGAAGATCATTTTTTGGTGACATAGGCTCTTTTGACCATCACCAATGAGCTTATGGTGACAATCAACGATCACCACTATATATATATATATATATATATATATATATATATATATATATGCATCAATAGTGACGGTCATGAAAGGTTCATCACCATAAATTATTGTTCGTCATATGAAATGGTGACGGTCAATTAACATCGCCATATATATGCATTAATAGTGACGGTCATAAAATGTTCATCACAATAAATCGTTGTTATTCATATGCAATGGTGATGGTCATTATCCATCATCATAATTGTTATTCGTGACGAACCTTGAATCTCACTACAACACTTATATTTTTAGCGATGCCACCTTTAGTGAAGTTCAATTTTTTGGTGATGGAGACTAATGTCTGTCACCATTGCTCACATGAAATGGTGACAGTCAATATCCATCATTATAAATCATTATTAGTGACAGACTTTGAATGTCACCACAACACCTATACTTTTGGCGACGCCACCTTTGGTGACGTTCAGTTTTTGGTGACAGAGACTCTTTTGATCGTCATCAATGAGCTTGTAGTGACATTTTGCGACCCTCACCAATGCCCTTTTTTCTTATAGTGTTGGGAGTGAAATAATTATTGTTTCTAGAATCTCCACATGTCCAGTGCCTTCTAGAAGAGCTTATAGGTGTCATACTTTGAATACATGTGTTAATCCTGTTAGGGTCCTATAATAATAGGATTCATAATTTTTGAATTGACTATGATTAGTCTTGTAAATATGTATATACCTTGCTTTCTGCAAGTTGTTTTCCCATATTTGAAAATAATAAAAAATGAAAAGAGGGTAAAAGTCCTAAAAGAAATATCAAAGGACTTGAAAAGAAAAAGATCAAAAAGAATAAAAAAAATGGACCCCAAACACAAAAAGAGATAAGAATAAGAAATGAAATTGATGCAAGTCAAAATGCCACTACTTTTTACTTTTACTGCAAATAAATGATTATGTGCAGATTGTTCAAAATGCCATAATCCATGATGAGTTAAATAGCTTAATCTTAACTTTTTCATGCTTTAAATTTCATGTTTATAGATAGAGAATAAATATCTTGTCAAATAGTTTAAACTTGACAAATCAGTAGATAGGTAGAGAATAAATGAGGAGCTCAATAGTTTAATCTGAGCCCTCGGATGAAATAAGGTTAGAATTAGATAGTTTCCTGCTTTAAAAGAAAAATGGATTTAAGGTTGCAAGCTCAAGTGCACCTATGCGAATAAAGGAAAAAATGGTAGAATAAATTATGGGTAGGTAGAAAGCAGTTGCATAAAGGCATGAATAAAACATCATCTGGAAAATTACTAATTTCCCTTCCCTCAAAGTATTCAAGTATTCAAAACCTACAGTTATAAAGGATCAGAGCATTTCTCTGACTCTTTTTGGGGCCAGGA
>JAXQQM020067277.1:0-71387 GCA_034641835.2 Pinus albicaulis | reverse complement strand
GTATAATTATGAGTTCATTCATTCACAACTTCTAACCTCTCCAGAAATTACAAGCATTCTTATCACTTCTGCAACAGAACTGGGATTCAAGCCAGATTCCCTCAACCTCTATGTCTCTTAGAAGTCAACAATCCAACCTCTGATGGAGGCACTGAGAGAGAGCAGAGGGGAAATCGGTTTTCAACTGTTTGCTATTTAGTCCTCATCCGATTATGACACTCTCATAGAAATTATTAATCTACTGTAGACCTACACATCTGAAACACAGACAACTACTACCTACAACCAGTGTCACCTAATTACACATTGGAATTGCTTCGGAACGATCCCAAGGCCTTGATGGCTGCTGCTCTCAGAATGTACTGGTGGTAGGCAGCAGCTAATGCAGCTCCTGCAAAAGGTCCCACCCAAAAAATCCATTGCACAAAAAAAATCATATTCATCAGGCTTGTGTATCAACTTTAGCAAATACTTGCTCTGTTGAAGTCATTCAAACTCCTAAGGTTCGTGTATCATATTTAGCAAATACTAGTTCCATTGAATTATTCTAATGTTAATACTGGAGCAATCCAACTGGTTTTAATGAAAAAGGAGCATAACAATTTTTCAAAAATTACAATAGACTCTTCATTATGGAATCTACTAGTGTGTCTTTCATAATAACTGGAAATTACGACAAGAAAGTGTACATAGAACTAATGCATAACGAGAAAAAACACTACATCCACGAGAAAACCTAACCCGAGGAAAACAAATAAGCGTGGTCATAATAATATGGCTCTGTGAAAGGAAGCATGCTCTGCACAATGAGATGTGGAGGAAAGAGGGTGAATATGTGGATTACCAGGCTGTCAAGTTCTGTGTTTCAATGCACATATTCTTCAATCTCCCATCAAACTAGACTCCATAGGACATAGGATTATGACATTTTTCAAGGTACCTCCCATCAAACTTGACTCCATAGGATCACCATTTTTCAAAGTACCACCCATCAAACTAAACTCCACGGGATCATGACATTTTTCGGTACTACATTCACAAGAGGCACCGAACCCCTTCATTCTGAGGGCACCAAGAGGTACTACATTCACACAAGCGCACCAAGAGACCTATTGATACCAATTCAGATCCAGAATCCAGATCAGTGAGGATTCCTGGAACCTCACCCGGCCACACAAAAGTTCAACAGCAAATCTGTCTTAGAATGTTTATGTACGAGATCTGTTCTAGGGGCAGAGACTAGGTCCTTCTAGATACGATCTATTCTTGGGAGATGGACTAGGTCACTCCAAGCGAGTTTTGTGGAGATTTCTTTAGTGCTCTTTCGGCCTCATATGTTAAGAGAAATAGATTTGATTCTCAGGAATTTCCTTGGTACTTTTTCGGCCTCATATGTTAAGAGCCTCAGATATTAGGAGAGATACGAATGATTCTCGGACCCATTAGCGATTGAATCTTCTCTTATTCTCATACCCATCTTCTCTGATTCTCATACCCCTTAGCTAATGGATCTGGGGCATTCCATACATGCACTGTATTGTTATGTTCCTGCACCCTTCATATGCATGCATTGTATTTTTATAGTCATCTGATTCTCCTGCAATTTTACGACCATCATTATACTCACATTCCCTTTTCCCTTTGATCAATAATCAATTAACAATCCATTTGACATAGTCTGTGGGGAATAATTGAACATAAATATAATTACCTTATCTCCATTAATTCTGTTTACTAAGCTCTAAAACTCGTGATAAAAAATACTAAAGGTGATCCAAGGGGAATCTCTTCATAGCCCAGAAACCCAAAACATCTATGAAATCCGATCTGCCATGCACAAGGTCTCAAAGAAAAACAAAACAGGCCTTGGTGTCCTCAGAATAGAAGATATGGCATGAATATGAACCCTATTTTGACTAATCCGCATAACTTGATAGAATATTTCCAAAAGCTAGACGAAATTTAACCACCGATTTGACCCATTTTCAAGAAAGGCGTCAATATGACCTTTTGATTTAGACCGAATCCTTATAAACGGTAGAAGAATTTTGATTTCTACACGAGATGACACATTTCGAGAGAATGAAAATACCGGCCGCTGAAGCGTGAGTATTGCTCAAAAGCGGTCCAAACTCGTATTAGGGATGCGGATTTGATATAGATGTTCAACAACAGCAGAAAATGATAGCACCCAGTGCTTAAATAGCTCGTTGAAAAATAGCTAAAATCAATTTTAAAAAAGCTGACCCAATATTTACCCTAAATAATTAACTGCAACTAATGGAGTAAATTTAATTTTGGCATTTCGAAGCCAGAAAACTATATAAATGGCAGTTGGCATTTCAAAACCAGAGAATAGGGCAGATGGCTAAAGCGGACTTCAAAGACAAAGTATATATGAAATTTCGCAATTTCAAAATCATGATAACGCATTACCTCTCCCTTTCACTAAAGGGTCGCGTATAGAAATCCACCCCAGCTTTCCACAGCTTTCTCTATGAATAACCATAGCAGTGCACAGAAAAGACCACACTAATCTTTCCACAACTTTCGGTATGCATAACCATAACAGTGCACATAAAAGATTCATCTTTCTCTATGAATACACATAACATGCACAGAAAACATTCAACTTTCTCTATGAATAACCATAACGATTGGGCGAGAAAATATTCAACTTTCTATATGGATAACCATAACGTTACTTGCAGAAAAAGATTACTCAACTACTAATCGGGGCATTCAACACAATAATGGAGGCACTTGAATTATACTTCAACACCCATGTCTTGTTACCCTAAAAAGAAAGAATATAAAAGGAATCACAGGCATTACGGAAACATTCACATGCAGATATAATGAACGAATGCATCAAACGCTTAAAAAGGCAGAAAATGGAAAGAAAGGGCATACAAAGACATCATAGACAGAAATCACTGGGGGCGCCACAGCAATAAAATATTGTAGGATGTGTGGCTCAAAAGTGCTTGAAGACTCATTACAGAATATATCTCGTGAAGAATATATGACTTCCAGTTTCATCACTGCCACCATTTCTCAAAACAAAACATTTACAGAATTCCATCTATCACCCTGCCTTTAACATTTACAGTCTCGAACCAAATCTTCCAGCCTGTAACGTTCGCTGACAGGCCCTACCCTACATAGCCTTTACATATCCTTCTCCCAAATAAAGATATGATTGCACAAACCCTAATCTCTGCCCCTAAAACGCGTAATTCTAGGCGTAGATATGAATGATTGCCCAAACCCTAACTTCCAAGCCATGAAATAGCATTTCTCAAAGAAGTGAATGATTGCTACTCTATCTCCTCTTCTCGAGCCACAAAACCGACCATTTTAGTAAAACATCATTACCCGGAAATAAAAACATCATTACCGGGGTGAATATGTGGATTCGATCGACGACCGATGGCTTTGTATACCGAAGTCAACTTTGTAAATATCAACGAGAAGATCTACTCGTGCCAATAAAAATGTAGGTGAAACCAGGATTTCAGAACTTGCAGGAGAATTTAAGGTAGATGAGCAAAGTGGTAACTTGCAAGCTGTAGGTAGTCAGCTGACCAGTAAATCTTCGAAGAGAAAGCTGGAAAGTAAGGATCAGTCCAATTATGATACCTCCAGCCGCCAACACCTTCTGTATCGTAAGTGAATACCACCATCCCAAAGACCAAGTCCCCTCTCCTTCCAACGATGTAGAGGAATCTCCACCAGCGAATGCAACAGACCCTTACTGAACCCTCTCCAACACCGCTGCCCGGTCTCCTACAGTTACGTAAATCGTAAATCTGAGGCGGCAGGCCACAGGTGTACACAACCCCAGCATCATCAAAGGGCGAATGCAGATCCAAAACCCTCCAAGTTAGTAAATTGGGGGCGAATACAACACCATAAAATCACAGACCGGTGAATCGAAGGCGAATGCAACATTTCAGGTTTATCCGCCCTTATTTTTCTTGGCTAAACCATAATAATTATTTATTTTTAAAATAATTTGGGGGCTATTTATACAAAACTATACCAAATAGGTTCTATATAAAAAATTCGCCCCTCTAAAATCTAAAACCCCTTAAATTTCGCCTTTGGGCTAAAATTCGCCCCTAAAATTACCCACGATTATGACACATTGGAGGACATGCAGAAAGGAGCAGTGAATATAGAGGCAAATCTGATTGAGAAAAGAGCGAGATTAAGAGCCGAGAAAAGGGTAACATATAGAGACGACAATGTAGCTTCCACATCTGATCCAAATCATGACCATATATATAAAAAAGTGGAGAAGCTATACCAAATGATGGAAAAAATGGTTGTCACAGTTAGTAACCAAAATAGAAATCAAAACCATAACCAGAACCAAAACTTTAGAAGAAACAATGCCACTCCCAATAGACAAAGAGAATCAGATTAGCAAGTTATACCCCCATTTCAAGAGAACTTTCTTGATGAAGATGAGGGAATCATAGAAGAGTCTGAAGGGAACACAATAAACATGTTTGAAACAGAGGATTTGATCCATAACTGTTACATGGAAGAAGATCAGGCCTCACCCTCTGGTTGGGATGAGGAATGGTTAGAAACTGAGGATTACAGGTTGGGATTTGAAAATGCCATGATGCAGGTCAGAGAGCAATATGAACTTAGTGTAAAAAGAGCCAAGAAACTGCCAAACCAAAATCTTCTGAGGTCACCATCAAGAAAAGACTTGAGAAAACTTCTAAAGCAATTGCTGAAAGTAACAAATCAGCAGCTGAGAGTTCTGGAAAGAACGAAGAAAAGATGTAGAACACTGAAAAACAAAGTCGGCCAACTAGCAGCACTAGTACTACGAGTTGAAAGTATACGATCGCTTGATGCCTTCAATTTTGTACATAACGAGAATCGGCTTCTTGATTCTGCCACTAAAAAAGCGATGGCTAACGAACGAGTTGAACATTCAAAGTCAGGTCCACTTTCAATTTGGAGAGTGAGATTGCAAAAATTAAAATATACGTGTCCCACTCTCTGGTATGCCCTCGGGATGTATATAAAGGCCAAATTTTGAAAGCATTAAATTTGGGTGAGAATAGTGACAGCATGAAATCGAGTGATGATCAACCTGCCCTTCTGTTTGGTCCAAAGATAGAAGGAAAGTTTTAGGAAGGGGTAGTGCCCCCTTTTTATATCAGTCTTAATATTCATGACAAGATTCTTCATAATGCAATGCATGATTCTGGAGCATCACATAACCTAATGCCTAAGGTAGTCATGGAAAGACTAGGCCTGGAGATAACCCAACCTTACAAAGACCTATATTCATTCAACTCTGGCAGGGTAAAATGCCTTGGCCTGATCAAAGATTTATGTGTGAGCCTCGCCCAGATTCCAGCAAAATGTATGGTCATGGATGTTGTGGTGGCAGATGTGCCACCCAAGTATGGCATGTTATTATCAAGATCATGGGGAGCCAAGCTGTAAGGAACGATGCAGATGGATGGGGCTTATGCCACAATCCCAATCTTTGGCCAACTTAGAAGACTATACAGGGAAGCACAAATGAAATCCCTAGTTAGTAGCCCTGAAAAGCCTGAAAATTCTCCTCTATAATCTGTACATACAGACCTGGACTCCTTTATCTTCTGAAATGATGAATCTTTGGAGGGACCAGAATCTGAAAACATAGATACAAGCAAAGGTACACATGATGAAACAGAGCCAATGGACTTTAACATAATGGCTACCCTAGAATCAAAAGAGGAAGACGTAGAAAACTTTGAACAATGCGCAGAAACAACAACGCAAAGTGAACCAGAAACAGAATGCAATCAACCAACTAGTCACCTCTCTGACTTCCACACCCATAACAAAAAACTAAACAGCCCACAGCCTAGTGCAGACCCTATAATGCAACATAATGGCGAACCCAGCTGTAGGGAAAGAAATGATAACAAAAACGAGAGTGAACCCCTGTGGGAGATGAGTTTCGATGGGTCCTGCACAAGAATAACTGTCGGAGATGGGGTATGGCTACGTAACACAGAGAGCGACTACGCGGAGAGCCATGCCTGCAATCTGCATTTCAAATGTACCAATAATATTGTAGAGTATGAGGCCCTTTATCCTAGGTTTAAATCTGTTGAAGAAAATAGGAGCCCGTAGAATAGCCGTGCAGGGAGACTCTGAATTGGTTATCAAACAGGTGAACGGTGAATACACGGCCAAACACCCTAGGTTGAGAGCATATAGGAACGATGCTGTGGATATATTGAAAACATTTGTTGAATAAGAATTAGTGTTTGTTCCTAGAAATCAGAACACCATTGCAAATGTATTAGCTTGCCTAGCCAGTTCATACCCTAAGACTCCAAGCGACCAACAGATCATCATTCAGACCAAATTCAGACCCGCAGTGTCGGATAACGAAAAATACTGGCAGGTCTTTGAGGGGGATAAACAAATTGAAGATTTTTTGATGGGCAGGAGCGAGTTTGAGTTTTCCGATTCAAACTCTATGTCTAGTGATAGATGCCTAAGTGAGGAACCCTCAGACGAGGAAGAAACTACACCCCACAATGTAGAAATAAACGCTTTAAATGAAGAAACTGGAAATTCAACCACAGAGTGTGAAAACGCAGACAGTGAAGAAGTAGAGGTGTTGCAGGCCAAAGATAAGAACATACCTCGAGGTCTGGCACCGTTAGAAGACCTTTTTGACTTCGATGATGTGGCAAAAAAACCCACCATTGAGCACGCGGACTCTGACGTAGAAGAATGCAATATAGGCACAGAAGATAAGCCCAAAATGATTAAATTGGATAAGTCTCTTCTTGCAAATATGAAAAAGAAATACATTGACTTATTCAAGGAATTCATGGATGTGTTTGTGTGGAGTTATGAAGACTTAAAGGCTTATGACACAAACATTATACAACACAAAATACCTTTAAAAGAAAATCAAAAGCCCTTCAGACAAAAACTCCACAAAATAAACCCAAAGCAATTGCCTACAGTTGAAAAAGAAATTAAAAAGCTGTATGAGGCAGGCATAATTGTACCTGTAAGGTTCTCTGATTTGGTATCAAACTTAGTGGCTGTAAGAAAGAAAATAGGGGAGATCAGGCTGTGCATTGATTTCAGGAATCTTAATAGAGCCTCACTCAAAGACAACTACCCTTTGCCAAAAATGGAACACATCCTTCATAAAGTAGTAAGCTCCAAGAGAATCTCCCTGCTAGATGGTTTCTCAGGCTACAACCAAGTCTTAGTAATCCCAGAAGACCAACTCAAGACAACCTTTACCACTCCATGGAGCACCTTTATGTATGTAAAAATGCCCTTTGGACTGATGAACGCTGGTGCAACCTTCTAAAGAGCAATGGATATAGCTTTTTCGGATGAGATAGGACACTTCATTGTTATTTACTTGGATGACATAACAGTCTATTCTAAGACTGAAGAAGAACACCTAAAACATCTGAGAAAAGTGTTTGAAAAATGTAGAAGGTTTGGTCTGTCATTGAATCCTAAAAAGACTATATTTGGGCTGCAAGAAGGAAAGCTTCTTGGCCACATTATATCAGAAAAGGGAATTAGGATAGACCCACAAAGAGTTAAGGGAATACTACAAATCACACACCCGAGGAACATCAAAGAACTACAGTCCTTCATTGGGAAAATTAACTTCCTTAAGAGGTTTATTCCTAACCTAGCTGAACACCTTAGGAATATGACTAACATGCTGAAGAAAGGTGTAGGAGTTAAATGGACTGTTGGAGCTAAACAATATTTTGAATCAGTAAAACTCGCACTCACCCAAGCTCCTGTTTTGATCAGCCCAGATTTCTCTAAAGATTTCCTGATCTTTTCATTTTCCTCTAAGCATATAGTGGCTGTAGTCTTACTGCAGAAAAATCCAGAGGGAATGGAACAGCGAATTGCCTTTTTCAGCAAAGCACTGAGGGATGCACCCTTGAAATACAACATAATGGAAAAACAGGCTTACGCTCTTGTTAAGGCTTTAAAGGACTTTAGGGTGTACATATTTCATTCCCACACCATAGCTTATGTGCCTAACATAATAGTCAAAGATATTATGTCCCAAGACCCAGATGGGAAGAAGGGCAAATGGATTGTTGTGATTTTAGAATATGATCTTGAGATAAAACCCACAAAACTGATCAAATGTTAGGGCTTAGCTAAGTTAATGGCTGAATCGAATCTGCAAGCCCTTGAAATTAACATGGTGAATGCCTTGGATGAGCAGGAAGGATTGCCTGATCCCACTGTTGAGGAGAAGTTCCAGAACTCTCCTTGGTACTCTGATATCCTTTATGTGCTCACCAACCTCAATGCCCCACCTGAACTATCGAAGACCAAGGCCAGATTCCTAAAACTAAAAGCCAAAAGCTATTGCATTCTGAATTAGAACTTATATTGGAAAAATCCAAATGGTCTATTGCTTAAATTTTTTCCTTAAGCAGAGGCAGAAAGGATTAAACAAGAATTCCATGTCGGAGAGTGTGGAAGCCACCTGAGCTGGAAGGCCACTGCAAAATAAAATACTCAGAGCTGGTTACTACTGGCCCACACTCTTCAATGAAATCCATAAGATGGTAATTGCCTGCCACAAATGCCATATTTTTGAAGGCAAGAGAAAACTCCTTCCCCTCCCTTTACAACCCATCACCGTTGAAGGTCCTTTTATGCAATGGGGCCTAGATTTCATAGGAGAAATCCACCCTGCTGATTCTGCACAACACAAATGGATCTTAACAGCCACAGACTACTTCACTAAGTGGATAGAGGCCATACCTACTAGGAATGCCACAGATTCAATCATCATTAGGTTCCTAGAAGACCACATCCTCTCTCGGTTTGGCTGTCCAAGAAAAATAATCACTGATAATGCTGCTACTTTTGGGTCCAAAAAAATGGTTGATTTTTGTCACAGGTATCAAATAACGCTTGGTCATTCAACTTCCTATTATCCTCAAGGTAATGGCTTAGCTGAATCATCAAACAAAAGCCTGGTGACCATCATCAAGAAGCTGTTGGCAGAGAACAAAAAGTCATGGCATAACAGGTTAGTGCATGCCTTGTGGGCTGATAGGCTTACAACAAAGAATTCCATTGGCATGTCACCATATCAACTTTTCTATGGTACAGAAGCAGTGTTTCCTACCAGCCTTGGGGTACCAGTAATCAAGCTAGTTCAAGAGATTCAGTCAGAAGAAGACAGTATGGTGAGAAGGATAAACCAAACAATTCATCTCCAGCAAACAAGGGAAGAGGTCCATAACAGAGCTATCAAAGTTCAGGAAAACATAAAGAGGTTGTTTGACAAGAGAACCAAAGCTTCTGATTTCAAAATTGGGGATAAAGTTCTGAAGTGGGACTCAAGGAGAGAGGATAAAGGAAAGCACGGCAAGTTTGACAGTTTGTGGCAAGGTCCATACATCATCCAGGCCACTGTGGGTCCAAATGCCTTCTTCCTACAGGAATTAGATGGTACAGAGCTGTTTGGGGATCCTGTCAATGGCAGGATGCTCAAACACTACTTCTGTTGATTTTCAATTTCCAGTTTTCATTTCCATTGTACATACCATTGCAGTATTTTGTTTTCAAGAAAAGAGAAAAATGTTTCAAAAAACAGAGAAAAATGAGAGGTTCAGACAAGCTCAAAACATGAACCTCTGAAGTGCAAAGGATTGGCTCTAATATGCTCAAAACCTGAGCCAAAGAAAGTAAAACAGCTGGTCCTAACATGCTCAAAATCTGGACCAGCAAAGAAGAAAGAAGAATCAGCTCTAACATGCCCAAAACCAGAGCTGAAATGAAGAAAAGAAGTGACTCTAACATGCTCAAAACTGGAGTCACAAAGAGAAGAAGGATACTTCAAGCTTCAGATTTCAAGCCTTCACAGTTTTGTTTTCAGTTTTCTGCAAATTTTTGTCCATGTGCAACTGTCTTTATGCCTTCGATCAACAACAAACTAGACTGTCTAACCCTAGTTTGATTGTTTTTAAATTTTTGTTGTAGAATGTAGAGAAGAAATCTGCAGGACAGATTAATCCCAACAAATATTAGATTAGGTAGAGAAACATATGAGACCAACAATCTAATCTGGTCTCATGGAGCAATAAGGGTAGATTTAGAATAGGTTTATTTTCTGTTATAAAAATAAATGATGTAAAGGGTCTGCTAGTTCAAATGCACCTTAGAAGAAAAAATGCTAGGATTGTAGGATGGGTAGGTAGATTGTCGGGAATGTTTTGCTGATCTATCATATTTGTGGCAGCTGAGAATCAAAGAAAAAAGGTGGCTTAAGCAGCAGGCATCTGGCCTACACCAAAGATAATTTTCTGAATTCTTGACTCCTTCAAGAAGAAGCCATCCCCATGTGGAGCCACTGTTAACCCCTTATGAATTTCTTGACAAGCAAGCAAGGGGCTAGAATGTCTTATGAGTCTTCAAGGAATGCATTTCCCTTGAAAACACATCATCCTTGAAGCCCTTTTATGTTCCCTGCCTTTGACTGTTTTCCCCCCTGCTGTACTGATGTCAATGAGCCTTACTGATGAAGAATGATGCTCCAAAAAGGCCATTATCTACCCCTTGTACCTCTGCAGAATGCTTCATTTCACCCTGTTTTCCCTTTTTTCAAAGTCCCCTTTGTTCCCCCTTACTCTCCTAAATCTCCCCAAAATCCCCATGAAATCCCACCCTTGCCCTTTGTTTTGCCAAATTTCCCCTTAGTCCTCCTATCGTTACCTTCCTATGGCTTTAAAATCCATTTAAAGGGCTAAAAAACCCACTTTTTAACCTTATGTTAGGGCTTAGCCCCTTTTCCGCCAGTCCCTTCCAAACTTTTCCCCATATAACCTAGCGCTAAGACCAAGCGCTTAGACTTCAAGCGCCAATCGCAATCGGAAGTTGTTGAAGGGGAAAAATCCTTTGTTACATCGAAAAATCTCCGATGCGATTGCCTTGCTCTATAAGTCTCGCGATGTGTTATCCACCGTTGATCTATTATCGGGATCAGACGGCCCGCACTAATCGCAAACCTTTGTAATCGCAATGCTTATGTTAAGTCCCCCGATCGGCCCATCGCAAATGTTTGCGATGCAATTGATCGCAGCTCCCTTCCGATCATCGCAATCGCAATTCCCTTCCGATCGCAATCGCACTCCCCGCCGATCGCTTTCCCCTCCGATTGATCACAAGTCCCTCCCTCCGATTCCCAATCACGCCATCTCCCGATCCGATCCCGACCGTCCGTTTAACCCACGATCCGACGGTCATCGCACTTCCTTCCCCATCGCAATCGGAACATTCGTAATGTGTCACACTTGTTTCCCTTCGATTGTGATTGCTCCGAATTGATCCTATCCGTCCATATCCCCGCTGATCGAACAGCTATCGCATGTCTCCGCCCAATCGCAATTGGAAGTTTGTTGGTGCCGCCTCTTTGTGTCCCCTCTTATTGCGAACCCTCGATCCACATCTCCACCGTCGATCCCCATGTAGATCCAACGGTCATCATTTTCCCTTCCAATCGCATCACAAATTATAAATGTGCATCCCTCTCGTCCATTGCGATTGCGATTCTCCGACTTAATCCTGACCGTCCGTTGGATCTAACGATCTAACGGCTCAGATCTAATCGCCCTCCACCACGCTGGGTCCCACCGCATACGATCGCGATTCATTGCATTTTCATCGCATTCCTTTGTATTTCCGTCATAACCAAAGTTTTGTGTTTGACATTAAAGTTCTTTGTTTCATAGTTATTCCACCCGCTGTTCATATATCATTCCGTTGTTCGATCTCCGCCGTTGAATTTCATCCCCAAACCATGATCAAACGATCCATAAGCATGTTTCGGTCAAACCCTATTTATTCGTTGTTTACACCATATCAGAAGCATTTTCCACCGTCATTTCATGGAAAACCACCATTTCACCACCGCCGCGCTGCCATTTTGCCTGTCCTCCGTAACCATCCACCTCCTCCGTGCATGGATTTCTTAACACAGTTGTGGGTTTTTGCAGGGTACAGGAGGTGAAACGCCGCCATGATTACAAAGTTTTGATACAACGGCAAGTTTTCACCGACAGAGATATAAATGAAGTGGCAGAGAGTCTGAGGCACGAAAACGAAGATCTTTGAGCCTTAAACCAAGTTTTTCAAAGCAAGCTACCAGGTCAAAGACATCATAGACCACACAGAGGATACGGATGTGCAGAAATTAATATATAGCAGGTTTTCTACATCAGCAGAATGTTTTTTCTCCAAGAAAGGACGAGTTGCCCATACTGCTTTTATTCTATGCCGTGTTCCAGGGAAGTTTTCCGCCTTAACCACAGTTCAAAGCCATCAGAACATTTGTTATGCGGTATGGAAAACTTTCTCCGCCATTTACTCACCCTTTGCTCATTCTCCAAAAGTACTACAGAGTACTGCAAGCCAAAATGCATCAGAGACAAACCTGGAGTTAATGAAGCCTGACGAAGACCATTCTTTCCTCCAAAGAGTGCCAGAGATTAATGCTCAAAGTTTAAAACATAATGGGCTTCGGCCCTCTTCCTCTTCTGAGTGTTAATGTTGCATTTAGTTTTCTACCTACCTCCTCTGCTTCTCTTCAGTTATAAAACTCATGAAGAAAAGATTGTAAGGTTGTTGATGAGATATCTGAGAATTTCAAGCTTTCTCTTGAGGCATGCTCACTGTGTAAAGTTGTAAGATAGGCTGAGGAGTATGTTTTCAAACTGAATTTCAAGCTATTGGCAAATGTTGTACCTGATTGGTGTTGCTCTTAATATGACAAGCACATTTCTTTGGATCATGATCTAAAGCTGCAGTGATTTTTTCTGCCTCTATGTTTTACTTCATTCCATTTCAGTTCTTCTGGCTTGCATTAGAAATCTGGCATAGGATTTTCCCTTATTAGGCACCCTATGCTACTGCTCTCCTTGCCTTAATGTTTTCTGCTAAATGTGTTATCTGAGAACTAGTTTCAGTTAATTTAACCAATGTAGTGGATGTTTTTGCCTGCTAGCTGATGTATGAGTTAATGAATCTGCTTCTTAGATGTTCTTGTTAGAGTTTAATTAAATGAATTGGGAACACTGGGAGTGTGGAATTCTATCTTTGTCTCACTAGGATCCTTTTCAGTTAATTAAACCTATCTAAGTTCCCTCAAGTTGTTCCTTGTCTTTCTTTGAGAGTTGCCTAAGAGTATGTCCAAACAAGTCTAGAGTTAAATGACCTCTGACCTGATCTATAGACAGAAATTGGTTTACCCTCATTCTTTCACTTTCTCCCTTGATTGTTTCACTCCACCTATCTTTTTAGGATCCAATGCTTTAGATGAGTAACCCAATTGAAAGCCTGCATATTGAACAGCAAGTAAACCCTTTCCTGACTCCATTTGCCCAATGGTCTTGAATACTATCTGAATTTATCTCTCTTTGCCTAAAATCTTCTTTGCCTTGCCTTGTCTTATATTGAACCCTTCATTCCTGATTCCAAACAACCAAATCAAAACAAATCAAACAAACAAACTCCGAGCCTTATAACTAGCCTAACATCTTAACATTTAAACTTTAAAGACATATACCTTTGACAATCATAGAGAGATCCCTCTCTGGACCTAGGAGGGCTAGATCCTAAGGTCTAAAAGTGGTTTGATGTTGTCTCATCTTTTGGTATTGTCAACCTTGTCAAAACATGGGAACCCCAACAACACATATGTTTTAGAACAACCGAGTCATATATTGTGTTTCTTACATTTTCCAATAATGAAAATAATCCTTAGTCTCCAATTTGCATTGGCCTTATGTTTTTAAAGGCCTTTGTAAATGGATTCATTACAAAATAGTTGTGTGAATGGGAGCATTTTGTTGGTAAGGATAAAAATACCATTGGTCCAACAGTAAAACCTACTTTGTATCTTGAATCTCTGAATCAAAAATGAAAATGAGATATGTGTCAATTATTATTAAGGTATTTAGAAGCAAAATAATTGTTTTCATTATTGAGGAAAGGAACCAGAAATCCAAATTTGTTTATACAGACATGCTTGCAATGCAATAAGAAAGAAGGCTTTTGCAAAACATTCTTCCATTGCTTACAAATAGTGCTAAACTTTATCACAACTGATAAAGTGAGCTAGAGGAAAAAAAATTCAATAATTTCAAATGGAAGACAACTCCAAATAGTTGGAACCATGAGCAAACAAGGAAATCACCTAAGATATAAAAAAAACAAGTGATATTAACAAAACAATTTTCAATTAATGTTGAATAGAATTAAACATAAAAATCATACACAATTTTCCATCTACAGATATAGTAAACTTCACATATACATATTTTATAAACGAAAATGAGCGATAAGAACATTATTACAAGAGTGAAAAAGAACTCACAATTGTATAAACATAATGTTTACAATCTAATATTATTAATGTTAATAAATCTATATTTATGTTTATATGAATGTCTATGTTTAATGTTGATGTTAATGTTTTATGTTCATTATAAATATTAACATTAAACCAATTTTTCTAATATTAAAAAATTTAATCTTATAAACATCAAGTTATAAAATAACCTAATGCTACATGAACCAAATAATATAGAAATACCAAATATTTTAATTCTAGCGTTGTTGAACTTAAATAAACCCAGAGTTAAATTTTAATTTCATTGAACCTAAACAAACCTAAAGTTATCAAGTCTATTGTTTAATGAAAATATTTATATTTATGTTTATGGTAATGTTCACATTAATGTATAAATGCATAATTTACTTTTATATAAATTTATGATGATGATGGTTAACGTCCACTGAGACCAATTTTTGGTCTATCGGACCTAAAGAAAAGAGTTATTTAGTTTGATTTAAGACTTTATTCCTATGCTCAAAAAGATTGGAGAGAAGCCTCCCGAGCTCATTATAATTTTGACATCTTAAAAGGCTAGGAAGGTCAGTATTGCAACAAAGATTATGAAATTGAGCTCTAATGTGATTGTACGTGGGGCACTCTAAGAGAAAGTGATTTTCATCCTCGATGTTCATATTCTCACAGAGATGGCAAATCCTTTCCATCCATGGTATTTTAGGAACTGTCCAACGACCTGTTTCACTATGGAGCTCATGAGAGTTCGTTCTAATCTTGGCTATATTAATTTTCTTCTTTGAGATAGTTAAAATAGAGAGAAACTTTTGATCTTCTAGGGTGGGGTTGATGACCTCCTTATAATATCTTTATTTTATTTTAGTTGTTTTATCTTTCTCACACCACATTTTTTCTTTGAACTTAGAAGTAACAATTTTTTAATGTTATTAATGTTTTGTAATGTAACATTCTCGTCGATCTCCCAATGGTTTAACCAGGCCCTGGTGTCTTTATACCAACCTCATTTAAGCCTTAGGTGGTTTTGGTTGGAATTTAAAGCTAGCTTAGGAAGTCTATGGTCTCCTATGCTATTGAGCTTGTGCTTGTACAACAGAAGCCTAGTCATAGCTAGGCTCTCGATAGAGGAAAGTCTCACTTCTATAGGGAGAATAGGATAGGGTGTATTGCTTTTAATTTTAAGGTTATACGTTATAAAACGCTTGTGGATTTGCTCAATATTTCTCCAGGATTATCTAGAGATGTTGGAACCCCAAACCTCATATCCATATAAGATAACAAGAGTGACTAAAATTTCAAAGAGGAACTTCTTTCTATCCCACATTACGAGGTTTGTCGTTTTACAATTATTTTCAAGACCGAAATAAGCTTTCCACCCCCCATTAAACCTTTTCTGAATGCTATAGTTCTAGTTGAGCTTGTGATGAATACCAATTCCTCGGTACTTGTAAGAAGACACTTCCTCCAAGTTACTATTGTCATACATAAAATTAGCGTAAGCGTCCTTCTTGGATTTGATAATCATAACTTTTGTTTTGTTAGTGTTAACAGACATACCCATGGTAGAGCATAAATCCTTAAGAAGTCTAAGTTGCTCATTAATATCTATATTTATTATTAATATTATTATTAATTAACATTAATAGAAATCTAGATGTTTAATATTAATATTAATAATTTCTTTGTCAATTTTAAATATTTAATATTAATAACATTAATTTAAACAATAATATTAATATTAATATCAATTTTAAATATTCAATATTAATAAAATTAATATTAATAATAACAATATTATTAATGTAGATGGAGGAGCAGAGCTTTGGCGATCATGGCGGCGGCCGAAACCCTAGGCGGACTATGGAACCCTTGGCTTATCGGCACCGCTTCATGTTCATCACGGTTGATTAACAGCGCTTGGAGATGATGGAACCTTGCCGCTCCACAGACTTCTGCTGCTAACCGGGTAATTTTCATTTCAGTTTAAAAAACTCTGGTTGTTTTTCTGCTCGACCCGGGTATCCTGGGCCCCCACTGTCCATATCTGGTGGTTATTATATTTCTTGTGGGCTTCCACTTGTTTTCTGCTCGGGACGCGCAGCCGTGGCTGTCGGGGGTTTCAACCTGCTTTGGCAGCTGAACTGGGGGTTTTCTACTTGGTCTGGCACCCCTATACTTGGTGGGGTCGCATCCATCAGCGCACCTTGACCGTTTCACCTCTGGACCCATCTGCACTGACCTCTGGCTTCGAGGCTTCAGTTTGTCAGTCGAATCTGCAATAATTATTTCGCCCTTGTTTTTATCTGTGGGCATCTGTCTTCTCCAACAGTCACCAAGCGGCTATTGAAGGGCTGTCCATTCAATGAGCACCTACGAAGAAGAGGTTGACTACTCGGAGGATCCTCTGGAGGGGGTCGACATTTGGGGGTTGGAATCAAATGATGAGGTGGATGCAATGTCGGATTTGGACCCATTATCCGGGGTGGATTTTCCTGCTCAGCCCGCATCCACCGTGGATGGTTGCATCTCGCCCATGGGGGACCTTGCCCACTTGACTTTTGGCTCGCCCTCGACCGAGGATATTGGGCTTTGGGCTTTCTCGCAGGCAGAACAGGACAATCAGGCAAGTGCTGCCATCGGAGGCTCCGCACTATTCTCAGAGGCGGCCTTTCACGAGATTGGAGACACATCATGCTACTTGACGCATCAGCATACTGAAGGCCTTCTACTTCTTGGGGTTAACTCACACTGCCCTTCTGGAATAGATGTCGAGGCACAAGACTGTGCGGAGCCCTCTGCACCATTGGCGGCCTCTGGGGTCTTCACCAACATACCAGAGGACCTAATCAACCGAGAGCAGAATAGCAATCTGCCTGCATCTGAAGACACTGTTGAGCCGGAATTAGGGGTTTGCAAGGGCAGTAAGCCGCACAAGGTCACGAAGAACAAGCTAAACTATCTCACAAATTTTGGAAGCGAGAGTGGAATGGAAGATTGGAGCATCATTGCAGCCAAAACACTGGTTGGGAAGATCCGTGGCCGGAAATATTCCTCAGCGAGACTTCAGCGGTGGACAAGAGAAATCTAGGGCGAGTCCCTTGACTCTCTCCCGGTGGTTGGGGCCATGACCAAAGGCTGGTTCTCTCTTACCTTTGCCCGCCCTGAACATTCCGATTGGGCCCTCAAGCAGTTTTGGCATCTGGAGCTACACCCCGTCTATCTCAAGCGATGGGTGCCCCTATTTGATCCCAAAAAAGAGAATGCAGGTGCTGGTCCCATATGGATGAGGTTGTCTGGCCTGCCTCTGCATTTTTGGAATGACACAGCGCTTCGGAATATAGGGGGCCATTTCGGACGCTACCTGGACCATGATCGATCCTACCTGTCCACTGGTAGCAGAGCAGTGGCTCGGATCCTGATTTTTCTCGACACAAGGGATGGTCTATATGAGAATTTTATTATGAGGTTTGATGGGATGCAGTGGCAGCAACCACTAGACTATGAAGGAGTGCCCTTTCGCTGCAGAAAATGTCATGAGGTAGGTCATCTGTATAAAGACTATCCGAGGAAGGGGGCTGGCAGGATGATTGTTAAGAAATCTTGCTCCAGAGGCACACAAACTGTGTCGGATTCCAGAATCTTGCCGGACAGTGCGGGTTTGCAGACGAGGGCACCTGAGCTCTCTGGTGATGTCGGGTCGAGGACAGCGACTGTGCCCACCTGGACCTCCACGCAGCCCAGATCCCGGCCACAGGTCTCGTCGGTGCCTCCCCAACAAGATCTCTTCATTCCGGGTACTGCTATTTCTGGCTCTTTAACTTCTAATTTTGCAGATATATCTTCATTCACTTCTTTGCCGTGTAATGTATCTGTTAGTGAACCTCTTAATCTGTCATCTGATTTCTCCTTACCTTGCATATCATCGGGTGTGCCCCATAAAACTTTAAATCTCCCCTCGGTATGCTGCACCATCGCTTTGGCCTCTCCCTCCTTCTCCCCTATCATCCATCATTCATCTACTGAGCCCACCCCTGGCCATTCTGTCTCCTCTTCGGAGACTCACTCTTCGAAGCATCACTACTTTCTTAGATCCATATCCAACCCTCAATCTGGCGAGGTTTTCGGTATTGGGCTGGGTCCAGGTAGTTTACCCTCTAAATCTCATGGCAGACCATCTGCCCTAGCGAAGGCCATCAAAAGGGCTAATTTTGAAGTAGAAGCTGGCACACAATCTTCACTTATGCGGGTCCTTAGAGCACGACGACCCTTGACGACTGTTACATCATGATCTGTCTCTCCTACAACTGCAGGGGACTAGCCAACCCCGATAAGAGATTGGGTCTCAGAGATCTGTTAGCACAAAATCCCTTCGACATACTATTTCTGCAAGAAACGCTCGGGGTGGGGTTGGAGGTGACTGCTACCTTAACTTCCTTCCTCCCTGATTGGTCCTTCATTACACTTGATGCTCATGGTAGATCAGGAGGATGTGCTCTGGGAATCAACAACAAAACCACCCGGATGTCAAACTGCTGGGGCCGGCCGGGTGTACTTGCGATGAATGTGCTGTTTGGTAGCTCTGAGATTGAGTTTACCTTGGTCAATGTTTATGGACCCTGCTCTGACAGAGAGCACTTCTGGCACTCCCTTTTGTCCTGCTCACTTATGACTGCCCCTCACCTCATTTTAGGCGGAGACCTAAATTTCTCTTTGGGTATGGCTGAATCTTGGGGTCCCCTGGCCACCCCGGACCCATTGGCTGAGTTTTTTAACTCAGAACTCGGTGCCTCTCATCTGATTGACATTCAGACTACCAAGCTACAACCTACCTAGCGGAACAGGAGGACTGGTAACGCTGCTTTGGCACGCAGACTTGACAGATTTCTTATTAAACAGGACCTCCTTCCGGTACTGACTCGAGCTCGTCAATGGGTGGGATCTGGAGGTAAATCTGATCACTCGCCCATCTACCTGGAGTTTGAATGTGGTCCTAAAAGAGCACGCCCCCCATACAAATTCAATTCCAGATGGTTGAGAGATCCGGATTATAACCAGTTGGTCACTCAGACCTGGCAGCACTTCCGACCTTCGATGGATTTGGACCCTGGCAGGGTTATCAATGAAAACCTTAATCGCATAAAGAACCTCACGATTCAATGGGTTCGGAACAAAAAGAAACAGGAAAGGGAGGCCCTACACAGGATTGAGGATAAAATTGGCTCTCTCAACAATGGTGAGCTGCTGGGATATAGTAACGAGGAAGCCAGGACACATCTTTTTGCACTTGAGACTGAAAAAGCCAAACTGCTGAAACAGATAGAGGAAGATTGGAGGCTTAAAAGTCGGGCTATTTGGATTCAGGCCGGTGACGAAAACACAAAATTCTTTCAGCAGCATGCTAATGGTCGCAAGGCGGCTAACACCATTTGGGAACTGTCAGACCGAAATGGCTTTACTGCTAGAACGCAAGCACAGCTATCTGAGCTGGGTACCAGACACTTCTCCAATCTGTATAGGGCCTCCACAATTATAAATCTCCCGGATATCCTGCGCATTACTCAGAACTTTAAACTCTTCGTGGAACAGGAGCAGATGGATGATCTCAATACCCCGGTCACCATGGGAGAACCGGAGGGTGTTTTGAAATGGTTCAAGCGGGACAAAAGCCCGGGACCTGATGGTTGGCCCATTGAGTTTTTCATCCACTTCTTCGATCTCATATCAGCGGACCTTCTGGCCATGATAGAAGATAGCAGGGTGCGGGGCAGGATTTATGATGGATTTAACACCACTTTTATTGCACTTATTCCCAAATCGGACAAACCAAACAGCTTCAATGACTTCAGACCCATTTCACTGTGTAATTGTATCTACAAGATCATTTCCAAAATTATTGCAAACCGCATTAAACCTTTCCTGTCCAAGCATATTGAAAAGGAACAATTTGCCTTTCTAAATCATAGGCAAATACATGAGGCCATTGGTACAGCCCAGGAGGCCCTTCACTCTATTAAATCTCTCCGACTGAAATCGACTATCCTCAAGATTGATCTCACTAAAGCATTTGACCAAGTTGACTGGAGTTACCTTCACCTCATCCTCATCCACTCTGGATTTCCTCATACATTTATCAGCTGGATTATGGGATGCATTTGTCACGCTACCTTCAGCATATTGATCAATGGTACTGCTACTGATTTCTTCCATGCGGGGCGGGGACTCCGCCAGGGCTGCCCCCTTTCTCCACTACTATTTGTCCTAGTTATGGAGGGACTATCAGTGCTTATCAACAATGCTAAAGAAAGAGGATTATTACAAGGGCTCTGGATCGTTGATAATTTATATCTCACTCACCTTTTATTTGTAGATGATGTTCTTATATTCCTAAATGGCACTAGGCAAGACTCAGTTCATTTTGACCTGCTCTTGAAATGGTTTTGCAGGGCTACCGGTATGGCACCGAATAGCACTAAATCCTCTATCATCATGACAAGCTACTCGAGACAGGAACAAGACACCTCTAGGAACCTATTTGACTTTGTCTGCAGTGATATCAATGGCGGCCTCAAATATTTGGGATATCACATCAAACCAAATGATTATAAGATTAAGGACTAGAACTGGCTCATAGCAAAAATTGAGCGCAGAATAAACGTCTGGTATAACCGATGGTTAACCAGGGCTGGTAGACTAATACTCATAAAGTCTGTTCTGGAGGCCATTCCGGTCTATTGGATGACCCTGGCCTGGATTCCGATTGGTATTACCAATCGGATAAAATGCATCTGCAGACAATTTCTTTGGTGCAACCAAGGTAAGACATCCACGTTTGCCTGGATTGCTTGGGATCGTATCAATTTTCCCAAACAATGGGGTGGCTAGGGGTTAAAGGATCTCCACCTATTTTCTCGCGCCCTTGCGGCTAAGATGGGCTGGCACATTATTACAGGACAGAGCCTTTGGAAGGAGGTCATGGTCGCTAAATATATCTCGCCCCAAAGTCCTCTGGAATGGATCCGTCGCTGCATCACTCTGAACTCGGGGGCATCAATCATATGGAAGGCTATCACAAGGGCAGCACACATTCTCCAGAATGGTCTTTCGTGGCTGATTGGTTTGGGAACTGAGGTGCGCATTGGCACTGATTCCTGGTCGGGGAGTGGGGAATATCACAAACTTCCGGCTTTTATCATTGAACACCTTGCCCACAGAAATGTCATTTATCTGGCACAGATTGTTGATTGGGCACATTCCTCTTGGCGAGAACAAGCCTGGCTACAGGCGGATGACCTGGGGATCCCCCAGGAGGGCACACGAATCTGGCAAAAATTTATCTGGGCACTGAAAGCTACCAACATTCGCATCACAGACCAAGAAGACAACTTGATTTGGGCTGTTTCAAGAAATGGGCATTATACTCCAAAGCTTGGCTACCTCGAACTTATCAAGCACAAGGAACCCCCTATCAAGGACTGGTGGTGGAGAACCATATGGAAATTGAAATCCCCGCATAAACACAGACTTTTGTTATGGTGCATGCTTAGAGACTGTATTCCTACCACGGATTTCCTTCACAGAAGAGCCTTCCAAGGGGCTTCTAGGTGTTGTTACTGTCTAAATGACAGGGAGGACGCTCTCCATTTATTCCTGCATTGTCACATCATACTTAAAATTTGGTCCAGGGTCATTACAGAATTGGGGTGCAGATTTAATTGGCAGGGTGACTCATTATTAGAGGCCTGGACTCATTGGTGGCAGCACTCTGCTCACAGTCCAAAATTACGCAACCTCCCTCTTATCGTGACTTGGGAAATTTGGATAGGAAGAAACAATCAGATATTCAATGATATTCCTATCGACTGTAATAGGATAAGCGCAGCCTCTCTTGCCACTTATTTGCTCATTCCCGAGGACAGTATTTGCAGCAAGCCTTCACATGAGACCCCAGAAACTATTGATCACAGTCGAGCGTGGGCATACTTTGATGGTGCGTCCAACGCTCAAGGGTGTGGGGGGGGTGCCATTCTTTATATGAATGAACAACACTATTACAACATCAGAATGGGGTTAGGTCCAGGTACCAACAACTACGTCGAACTGCAGAGCCTCAGACTTCTTCTTACCTTTTCTCGGGACATTCACTGTGACTCCATCCAGATCTTTGGCGATTCTCAACTTGTGACCAATTGGTTCAACAACCTATATCTTTGTCACTCGCACACACTGTCTGCACTGCTGCGCGAGGTGCACCATCTCAGAGCACTTTTTGACTCCATCACAGTGACTCATATTTACAGGTCTCGGAACAAAGTGGCTGATCAACTGTCCAAAGAAGCTTCGGAGCTGACCTGGGGTACCTGGCACATCACAGAGCACACAGCTGGACAGATCTACAGATATTATCGTCGGCCTTTTATTGAGGAGGCTCCTCCTGTTTTGGATGTTTAATATTACTGCTATCTTCTGGGAGATTTTGTTCTACCTCCCCTTTTTATATATTTGGCATGTATATTTATTTCATACTTATATTTTGGGTCTGTAGGAGTTAGTAAGTTATGCACCGAACTTACTATGTGGACATTTGTGTCATTACTGTATATGTCATGTTTTGGGACTGTGACTGCCTACAGTTTTTTGATAGTCTGGCTGATTGTAATTGTCTTTGGACAGAACAGTAGTTTATACTACAGTTTTATGTAACATGTAGCTGATCATTAATTGAATAGTTACGAACTTTTTCTTTGTGAAAAACAATATTATTAATTTAAATAATAATAATAATTATTATTATAATAGTAATAATAGTAATATTAATATTAACAATTTTTATGTCAATTTTAAACATTTATGTTTGTCAATGTTTATTAATATTACTAAAAAACATAAACATTGAACTTAATAATCAACATAAATATTGAATTTTCTATAGAAAGAATAAATTGAATCCACAAATAATTTAAAATATATAATTTATACATTTTTTCCAAATATATAATTGACCTAATCTTTCTATTAAATCAATCAAAATTATATATAGAGAGAGAATATTAAGAAAAAAAAAACATTGTCAATTAAATAAAACAAAGTTTATTGCCCACAGGGCTTTGGTTCGACGGTGAAGGGTGCACTGATAAGGCACTCCACGCGATAGGTCACCAGTTCTAATCCCTCGTGGGTGTTGACTTACAAAAAAAAAAAATACTAAATAAATAAAAATAAAACATTAATATTACTAATAATATTATTTTTCAATATTAATTAGAATGGTGTTGTTATTATTAATATTATTTTTAGTACATATTAGAATGCCAATGTTACTAATGTCATTGTTATTATTGCAAGATTTCTAATATTGATTTTATAGTATTGGGTTTTTAAATTATAAAACCTCTTCTTATAAAAACCTAAAAACTTAAATTTAAAAAATAAAAAATAAAAATAAATAAATAATAATATTATAAAACCTAAATATATAAAATCTTAAAATAGCCTAAAATTATAAAATCTAAAAAATAAAACATGATTTATTTATATATCTTTCACCCTAATACACTAATTATATTAATTATATTAATATTAACATTATCAATATTAATAATATTAATAAATAATTAATATATATATTAATAAAATTATTATTATTAGAGTTGCACCTGGGAGAAAATCTCAACTATTGATTCTTAGAACATTAATATAATTCTATAAAGCACATAAAAAAAACTAAAACGAATAAAACTATCAATTAAATGAAATAAAGTTTTGTGAATAAATTATATGTAATGCAGAATTTAAAAGCATATGGGAGGAAATTTAAAAATAATTTGGACATCAAAGTTAAAGAACATAAAGGCGTAAAAATGGATAATGTATCTATCTTTATTGGCACATTGTGTGTTGCAAAGATGTGAAGCTATTTAAGATTGTTATTTCGTATATATTAGAATTTCAATGATATTAATGTCATAGTTATTATTGTAGTGTTTTTAATATTGATTTTATAATATTGGGTTTTTAAATTATAAAACTTCATCTTATAAAAACCTAAAAATATAAATTTACTCAAATTTCATATTATAGAACTTAAATATATGAAATATATAATATTAGGTTTCTAAATTACAAAACCTCAAATTATAAAAACCTAAAAACATGAATTTACAAAAACTTAATATTATAAATCTAAATATATAAACCTTAAAATACCCAGCATATAAAATCTAAAAAATAAAAATTGATTTATTTATATATATTTCAACCTAATACACTAACTATATTAATTATATTAATATTAACATTATCAATATTAATAATTTTAATAAATAATTAATGAATATGAATAAAATTAATATTAATAGGTTGTATGGAGAAAAATAATTGAACTATTGATACTCATAACATTTAATCTAATTTTATAAATATATGAGGCACATAAAAATACTAAAACAAAAAAACTATCAATTAAATAAAATAAAATTTATTGAATAAAATCTATGTAATACAAAATTTAAAAACATAAAAGAGGTAATTTAAAAATCATTTTCACATAAAATTTAAACCACGGGATAAATGTGGAAAATGTATCATATTTATTAGCACATTGTGAGTGATGCAGAGAGATATTTAGGGTTGCTGGTGGTTTGAATAGATTTGAAGTTATTTAGGGTTTATGGAAAACCACTCATAGAGGCATACTTCCTGGAAGGATTATTAGTAGAGGCGTAGAACAAAGGTGGCATGGATTCATTGTGAGGAGGGTTTTCTATGGGAAGGAGTGTTGGTTGGTTTACTTCTCCGACACCAAAACTCTCTTCACATTTGATTGGAAAGACGAAATCTGGGAGTCGGTTGGCATCGTTCGATTCCTCAATTTAAGATCCTTGATGTCACAAATATACACATAAATACAACTTATAAAAAACAAATTTATCTAAGTTAAACTTCATTAATCCTTATTTATCATGATTTCTTTTTCCATATTTAATCTTCCAAAAGATATGGGCAGAAACGTGAAGTTGGGTTACACTTTTGTGAGAATCGGGGGCCGAAAACTTTTTTCGGCAATAGTTTGACCGAACTTTCTTATAAAGTTCGACTGAACTCGTGATTCCGTTTAGATTGATGGCGCACTAATGGCGTGGGCAAACATAATTTCCGTCAGAGATGGGAAAACCGGCGACAAAAGTTCAGTCGAACTTATAACAAAAGTTCGGTCGAACTGTGAGTTCGGCCGAACCTTTACTTTTACAAAAGTTCGGCCGAACTAGTTTTTATAAATAAATCGCCCGCGATGTTGGATTGTTTACCAGTTTGATTATTCGCGCGTTGTCTGTGACTATTCGCTGCTCTGTTCGCGCGTTTTTTCCCGTCAGCCTGTTGCTTCTCCCGTCCGTGACTGTTCGCTGCTCTGTATCGGGTATGTTCGAGCGAACCTCTTTAGCTTTGAACTGTTTCATTGTTTGTTTTTTAGGAATAATGAATAATGAACAAAAAAAATGATGAACTGATGAATTGTTCCATAGGAATAATGAACAAAAAAATTATGAACTGTTCCATTGTTTGTTTTTTAGCTTTGTTTGTTGTGTTTTTTGACCATTTGAGTTCATTTTTTTTTATTTGAGAGCGTAATGGTTTCGTGTTTCCCCGTTTCCAAAATTTGGGGAGGTTGCGTTTCGTATCATTTCCCATTTCGAAAACTCGTTTCCGTTTCACCATTTCTTGCGACTTAGCATTTATCCTTAGCCCAATCCATTAAAAGCTTTGAATCTCTAGATACCTGTCTGCTGCATTTTTTAGGAGTATCCATAGGAACCATGTGTTCAGCCCTATTATCAGTGCACTGACCTCCTGCATATTTTAGATAAATTTAGTTGTTTCCTGTTCAGAACGAATTACCCCTGTAGCCACACATTCCCTTACAGGCTCCCTCAAAGAACTCCATACTTTTGTGTAATTTATTTCAAGCATTCTGAGAATCTTTTGTGGCTTTGTCTTTTTGGCTTTCAGGAACCACTGTATGATATTCTAATTTGATAAGCAGATAGCCTGGGGTTTCTTTCGATTCCTTGAAATATCAAGTAATTTCTTGAAATCCAGTGTCCCCAGATGACAAAAGGAGGGAGAGTGCTATGTTCAGCTACAGAATCATCAAAGAACCAACTTTTAAAGCAGATTAGCATAGAATATTTTTACCATCTGTTATTTCCACCATCTACTTGTAAGACTTCCTTCTAGACCTCTCTAGTGAAAGTTGAAACATTTAACCAAGATGTGATCAACATCTTCACTGGTTTTCCACAAAATGCATTTGCCAGTTTCTCTTTTGGCCATTATACCATGTTAAGTTTTTCGTTTGAGAGAGCTAACCAAATAAATATATTTTTCTTCTAAGGACCATTGAGATTCCAAACTATCTTCCACCACCATCTAAATCCCTCCACCTCTGGTTCTTTTTTCTTAGCACCATACCCTAATTTTCCTGTATAGTTTCTTGAAATATTCTTTTTGGACCATTTTAATTCATCTTCTTTCTCTGTTAGTTTTATGGGACGATGTTTTATCTGATTGGTGAGTTGAGTCTAGACGTTTGAGTCTAGTGGTTCTTTGAAGAGATCTTGAAAATATTGTTTGCCAGCTCCAAATATAAACAAACGATACCGCTTGCCGCTTCAGTAGCAGTTTTTGGATAAGTTGTTATTTCCTTCCGGCCACTATTTATGTTGTTGTTTTTGTAGCTGTTGCAGTACTTGTTAGAAAAAGAGAGGTATACTATGAACACTGCCAACCGTGATGTTTGGGCCCAACGTGATCTGCTTCAGAATGAAATATAGATTGTACCAACTAGGCATTGCCTGACCTTACCTTCCCGAATGACTTACTTTCCCCCCCATATGTCAGTAGTATTTCTAGATTTCAATTTTGGAGGTCCATTCCCCAAATAGTATTGACATTTTTTCTATGATTTACATGTTTCTGTAAAAATTAGTGTTGCTATCACCTCCAGCGAACTAGATGGCTCTACTTTGAAGTCTTCATTGAACTGTTTCCTTTTCTAATAGTGCTTGCTTTCTCCCCTCCAAAATTTTCATAGACTGCAAGTCTTTTTCAGTAAAAACTGCATTTACATTATTGTCAAAAAGCCTAGAAATGACCTCTTCTACTTCTAAAAGATCCTTTTTATCCTCTGTTGCCTTCTTTTTAGACTAGTTAGCAGCGACTGAATATTTCATCCATATCAATAAAGGTACAATACTTTGGTTCATATTGTCCATTATGTTTGTTATTCTATTTCCTTTTGTGATATATTTGAGTAATATTTGTAAATTTTAACTTTCGCTTTGAATATTTCTATTTGGCACACCACAAATAGGAATTTAAACTATTAAATTAAGTAATATAGATTTAATTTAATTTCAGATTTATCAAGAGGTGTTAATATGGATTTAAGTTACTGTAAATGAAATTTATAAATATTTTTTTTTTGTTCATTTACAAATATTTTTTTTGAAATTTAATATTATTTAAACTTTTATAGTATGAGTAACTCTTGTCTTATATTTGACTAATTTTTTATATAATTGAAATTCAAAAACATATGATTTTCTCCAAGTTTTAATTGTTTAAAATATGATTGTTTGAGCAACTCTTTCTTTGGGATACAAGGAGGCTCAAAGATTTTTTTCTTGTATATTTGAAGCTCTCCATTATTATAGAAAAGGATTTTTTGCTTGTATATTTTTATGCTCTTTGTCATAGTAATGTCATATAGTGTATGAAGTTTTAAATTGTTTTTATTAATTTTATTATGTGTTGGATGTGATTTTGATTGAAAATGTTTCTTTTTTATTTATTAATTAAAAAAAAATTATTAGAAAAATTATTGCTTTAAGCCTTAGAATTTACAATCAAAATTAGAAAATGTAATTTTATCTAAACTATTTATGAAAAGTTTAATATTGTTTGATCTTCTCTACCATGTCCTTTTTACATATATCTAGAATAATATTATTTATACAGTTTCTGGACTTTTGTAACATTTTACTACCATAATCAAAATCTATAGAAATAATAATCTAACATTATAATATCTTGAAATGGAGCTAGCCAACTCAAATATAGTATTGCAAATCCATGGCTAAGTTAGATGACGAGGCTATGTATTACGTATGGTCTTGAATGAGCATTTGGACTCTTTAGATATATCTAAAGAGTCCAAATGCTCATTCAAGACCATATGTAATACATAGCCTCCTCATCTAATATATAAAACTTTAATCCATGTGCTTAACCTTAACATTGACACAAATGGAATACAATTTTACTCATTGCTTTATGATAGAAAAATATGCGGATGAATATTGCCCACATATCCGAAGTCAAAAGGGATATATTAAAAAGGGATGCTCCGGTCATCTATAAAAGATAAATTAAAGAAGCATAACATATTAGTAATGCAAATTAGATATGCGTACCAATTATGTTCATATAACACAACAAATAGATGATTCAATACAAATGTCACATAGAAGTCATATTTATCTCATGGGCCTTCAACTTATATTATATATCTAGCATTACATTAAGCAATAGGAGATAAATCAAAGAAGCATTTGAATGTAAATTAAACATGTGTAATAATTATGTCCTTTCTAGTTCAATAAATAGATAATAATTTGCAAATGCCATATCTAAGCTATATTTCATCTTAGTAGCTTTCAATTTAAACTTATATCTAATGTTAAATTATATAAAAGAATAACAATAATCCAAACTTCAAAATAATATTTAGAACTTTAGTATAAAATGTGACATATAATTTTCCTGTGTGGAAAAACATAGTTACCGAGAGTTCAAAACTCATGCATTTGAATAGAAAGTGGGTATACGAATGAGCAAGTAGATTTTTTCTAGAAATGAGGAAGTGAAGGTTGATAGAGAGCCACACAAAATTGCAAATTCATACCTTAACAAAATTGTTAGATCCTTTTAAAGAAAATGTGTCATATAATCAAATTTCATCGAAATATATGATAAACTCAACCCAATTTTATGAAAAATAGTATACCATTTTTTACATTTCACATAATACAAATAGATAAATATTACTTAAGTATTGTTATAAATATTTAACTACCCATAGAGAGATGGCCAAGTGATTGAGACAGGGCATCATCACAATAAAAAACCAAGTACAAATTGTAGTAATCCTAGAATCATGCTTTACATAAGGTAAAATTGGGAAACTCATGACTTGTACTATAGATAAAAAACATTTACCCTTACAAAAAAATATATGATAAAAATTGACAAACTACATAAGTTTAAGCTTAAGGGGATATAATCCTTCTTGCCTTCCATATAGATAATGAAAACGATTGTTCCAAGTCTCATGTTGCTTCTCATGTTACTTTATAAACCTTGATTGGAAAGAAAAATAGGAGGGCAGAAATGTAAGAAATATAAAACATAATGAAACACAACGTAAGAAATAGAAAACATAATGAAACACACACATACATATCTCTAGACAATCAACACAATTATTTTCCTAGGAAATCCTTATGGGAGACAAGCAACCCTAAGAAGTAATGATGCTCTAGACTCCTTTTTCCCTAGGAAATCCTTATGGGAGAAAAACAACACTAAAATGTAAACATGCTCTACTCTCTCTTTTTTGGTATGGAAAATATGTTTAAGGTAATATCTCTAGAGTTAGCTAAGACTTTTGGCGTGTAAGATTGCTATAAAAACTTAACTTCATACATTTTTCTCTCTAACTTCACACTCCTAGTTGTATTTTCAACTATGGAACAAAATACAATAACACAAAATGGAACTCTTATTCCTCCTAGTGGCGAAGTATTTAACATAGCATGATAGCCAACTAGGTGTAAGATTCGACTCCGTCAACCATTAACAAGGTTTGTGATTTTAGACCTTTTAGAGTCTTGTTAAAATTCCACATGTAGCTAGCTTGCTATGCATGAGTAATGGGGCTAAAATGTCATTCTCTCATACCATGGTGGTCAACATGATATAGGTCAACTTACTAAAGGCATAAATTTTGAATGAACTTCATTTGATGTTTTTCTTGCACCATTGGATATATGTCTTTAAGTGTAGAATAATGGTCAAGATTTCGGCACAAGGAATAATCGTTTGACCCCCAAAAATGTCATTTAATACCTCAAAATGACTCCAAAAGGTTTTAGATCCCAATTCTCCACCCACCATTAAAATGACCCTACAAGTTGATTCTTTTAGTTTTTTCACTCTATAAGCATCAAAATATATGAAAAATAATATAATTATCCAATCTAGACCATTATTTAATAATTTTTTAAAATTATGAGTAAGATATACATCATGGAATTTAAATAAATAGCGTTAATTCATTGAACACCCTTGTACATTCCTTGTTGATACTTTGAAAGTAATACGTTTTGAAAAATAATTTGTTTATGGATTTTATTTTCCACATTCTCTCAACCATATCAAAAACCTTCTTATAATATTTGAAACCTAAGGTCTTTCCCATACCAAAGTATGTTCTTTTAAAACATGTTTTCTTGGTGATATGGGTGATTTAGAAATGATTGGGAGAGAGAAATTCCTCATTTAATATGTACAATATGTTTAGTTCATGCCACTAAGCCAAGAATTTTAAAGTCAACTGACTTTTAATATAACCAAATAAATCCTGCAAAAAAAGAATAAAACAATTTATGTTAGGGTTGTGGATTCAGGCATTGAAACAACACACCATGATATTTCAAATTTAAAAATAATGGTTTGAGTCCTAGGTAGCTTAGAATCCTATTTGTTTTCAAAATAAGGATGCACTCCCATTTGATTCTCGTGATTAGGTTGTAATCATGAGGCTATCGCTCAAGAGTGGACCTTCCCAAAATCTTGTGACGTCTTGTCACAAACAAAACCATCAAATTGAAAAACACATCATGCAAGAAACATAGCTCGCTGACATATCATTTTTCTCCTTCAAAGAAAAAAAATTCACATCATGTGATATCTCCATGTACTCTTACATATTGGTATACAAAACCATCAACCAAACACAAGTCGACAAAACATGCCTCTTCAAACAACTGACTCTCAAGTCAAATAATAGCTCATGTACAAATTTCCATATTTGTTGCATTTAAGTGTGTCAACATAACTCTACTTTCAACATCTTGCTTCATGCAATATGCACCATACTTTGAATTTGCAAAGAAATTCATGAAACATAAAAATACATGCAAGGCCTTAATTGGATAAGAAATCTAACCATCTGTTAGCAAACCATTTCAATGGCGCTTCTTTTAGCTGCACTTCATCATGTGAATCATCTTGACCCTCATCGATTATGGAATCCTTTTTTCCATTCTTGTCGTTATCTCTTTCCACCTTCTTCAAATGTTGTGGATGACTTGTTGGATACAAAGTCCAACACTTGTCCACAAGGTGACCTTTCTTATGGCAATGAGTAATAAACAATTGCATCTTATTTTCAACATTATTTTCCTTGTCCAATGGGCCTTTGACTTTTTGCCTCATTTATTTAGAAAGTTTCAATGTGCATGGATATCTTCTTCCAACATCTATAAAAATTATGATTATTCAAACCACAAAAGGAACATGTGCAAGTTCTTTTCTATATCTTATGTGAATATTTACCATGTTTATCATAATCAAAAGCAATTTGATTAAAGGCAAATTTATACCTTGAACATTCACCGTTGTCGCCTTCTTGAGGAGGTGAATTTGATGAGGTAGTGGCTCTCCTCTAAATACTAGCAATGAATTCAATGACTAGATAGAGCTTTCAACATCCTCTTCTTTTACATTCTCATTAGCCGCATGTTTATTAACATCTTCTTGCAAAGTGGGTGTCAAACTTTTCCATTCATCATGAACACAAACTTCACAAGCTTGAGGTAATGAACACGAAATAAAATTCCTTCTTGGAACAGCTTCATGTGCCTCCTTAGCTTTGGAGCATTCTCCATCATGTTTTCCATAACCAAGACCCAAATAATTAGGCCCTTCCTCAACAACATTTGGCTCAACTATGCCTTGTACATGTTTGCCTTTAAACCTTTACTTTCATAGCACATTTTCATCAAAAATTTGGACCTTATTCCTCTAGTGTGTCTCTCAAAAGCACGTACACATTCATTTTGAGAGGAAATTGAAGACAAAAACCAATAGCTAATTCTTCTAACTAACCTTGACTAAAATGAGCTAAATTGTACTTTGATACCAACTTGATTTGAATATGGACAAACTAGTTTTGTTGGGCTATCTCCCTCATTAGTTAAATAAAAATGTGTTTAGGATCGTCTAAAGTTAGCCAATTGGGACGGGGTTTATGTGTCAAGCTTTAAGTGTGTCTTGTGATAAATTTATGAGTTAATTAGCTTTTAAAAACTCATGTGTACAACAAATAAAATGCAAAATTTTTATTTCTAGGAAAAAATTTTCCCTCAATCCAGATTCTGATCATTGGACATGTAAGAGGAAGAAAGAGGGAATTCACTTTTCAAATTTTAGACCTTGTCTAAACCAAAATAAACTAGAGGTTTGGTTTTCAAATACATTCACTTATTTGGAAAATTTCTAGCTACCAAAATTCCATATGCCAATCTACCTCCCAAGAAATCCATTTATTACACCACTGGTTAGTTTTTTGTCTTCCTATATTCTTTATCAACCTCTTTTAAGAAACAAAACTAGACAAAAACCTTCAGTGAGAACAACAAAATCTAAAACCTCTTCAAGGTCTTCAATCTGCTCGTAAAGTTAAATTGTGTCTTGATCAAGTCCAACAACAAAGAAACATTCAATGACAACACCAAAATCTACAACTTCTTCAACATCTTCTAAACCATCTTCAAAGTCAATATTGTGTGCATCAAATTCCTCAACAAGGTCATCAATGGAGTCATCAAAACTACTATTTCAAACTTCAATGCCAAAAATAAGTCAAAAGAATTCAATTTCTCCTCCAAAACCTTCTTCTCTGAGGAAAGCTAGCATGATGTCGTCGAGAAATTCAGTAATTCCACGAGAAAATTCTATCAAAGTTAAAACAAATCCTTTTCATCCATATTTAATGCCTACTTTTTCAGGTGGAACACCTCCAAATTTAAGGACCACAATGCCATAAAATATGTAACTTTACCTAATAGGTGTAGACCTACAACCCCCAACTTTGCGTGACATGTACAATTGAAGATCTTATATGGTAAGCAGTGTGAGAAGAGAGTCGTGGTCACTGAGTTGAGCAAGAGAAATAGTTTGGTATGACAACCTTACTTGTTATAGGTCTAGCTAGAAGACTACCAAATTACATAGTAATGGCATTCAAAATGTGAAAATTCCCATTTCACTTGGAAATAAGATGGTAGAGAAAGGTATAGATGAAAGGAGATATCCATCTATGGTAAAGAAATCAAATAGTTCTATCAAATCCACCTTGCAACTCTAAGAGACATTAAATTAAATTTCATCTCAAGACAGGGCTTTGAGAGGACACTCTCAAAGCCAACCTTCGTTATGGCTTTGAAACACATGGTAAGTATCAAGACTTAGCAACCTTATTTGCATAATTTTTTCTAGCATGGACCTTAATGTCATAGCCTTCTTTTGCCTAAAATGAATGCAAATTTCCTTGCAATTTGGCTTGCGACATTCATAATTCATGCTCATGGAACATGATTTTGTTGCAATTGTGATAACATATGTTGTATGCAGAAGCTAATAAAAAATGATTGAAAATGACATTTTTGCTCTGTTTTTTTGAATATTTAAGGAAAATTACACCAAGTAGCTTCCAACCTCATATGACCATCATGTCAAACTCATCTCAGGATATTGTCCAAGTAAGAGCCACTTAAGCAAGCAATCTAGTATACATGACTCAAATTTCAATTAGCAGCAATGACAGTTCTAAGTATGGTGCAAACATTGCTCCAGATCCTCAATGGGGCATGTTTGATGACAATAATTTGGAGAGTGAGAAAGGGAGATGGTAGGAGAAAAAATTCAAGGAATCCACGGGAAATTGAAAAATATATGACTAATAAGGTGGAAGACATTTGTAACCTAAGAGAGAAACCTATTAGGAAATGGGTGAAGTTGGTATTACACATCCAATTGAATAACCTCGAGGAGAAAACATTTCTCCCACTTTATTTGTTGGCATAACCTAGTAAGTGTTATTCACTAGCATGTATTTTGTAAAGGCCTTGACCTAGTTCCCATTCAACTCCATCCACCAGGTTGTAGAGGATTCCAAGCCTAATTTCATGAAAAGTAAGTTGGGGATGATCACATTGACCTACTTGATGACGTGTCTATGAAGATTAACTACCTTGAACTATTTTTTTGCGTAGGGAAAAAGACACATTCCCATGTCTGAGCATGAAAACGTTATTTGATATTGTTAATGCCTCTAGTGTTTACTTCTACAAGTTCTATAGGCAGAGTCTGTAAAGGGCCAGGTAGCCTCTGGATCTCATCTTTTATGAAATGTGACATATCTAGTAAATTCCCCTACAGTCAATCTCTGGAATGGATCTAAATATAAGTTCATCATTTTAATATCCATAAAACACAACAACTTTAAGGTAAACTATGTACGTGTGTCATTTCTCCCACAAACTAAAGTGTATAAGTGGTAAATTTTATACCAAGTGTGCTCCCACCATGTAAAGCGCAATTTGGTGAACTTATCATTTTTATAATTTCTTTTTTGATTAAATTTAGTTTCACACATAATCAATTATTGCTTTGAAAGTTGTGTTCTACATAATTTGTGTACACTAAATTACAAATTGATTTTTTGAAATCTATTTTGTGTAAATGTCGACCAATAGATATATATCATGGAGGATGAACGACGAAGATCAGCCGAATCCCATATGGAGGTTTAGGGATCGGGGAATGTTCACGATATTTAAATATAATCTTAAATCTCCATACATGTGTGTACATATGGAATTGATTTTTAATTAACTTTGTGAGTTAAATTAGTTGGTAATAAGTTTCATATTTTAATTTTTAGGAGGTAAGAAGAGAAGGGTTTCTACTCCATCCATGGAGCATGGCCATGATTCAACCGGTCGAGGTATGAGTGGTAGCACGTTGCGTGAAGGGGGTGATATTTATTCCCCCGAAGGCCAATCAATGGCTGTTGGTTCTCAACAGGGTCATTTTGGATCTGGTTCTCAGCAGCGTCATTCTGGATCTGGTTCTCAGCAGGGTCATGTTGGAGAAGATGTTAACCAACAACATCAAGGTTGCCATCAATTTCAATATTTTTTCATTAAATTTGTACAACTTTTTTTACACGTTTTTTTCTAATATACGAAATTTTATATATATTGATGTAGAGGCCGAAAATGTTCGAACTAGTGGTCAAAATAGACGCAGGGCAGCCTGCTACATTCAAGAAGAAGGCTATCAACCCAGCACAAATTATCCGGCCGAGATTACTGATATACCATGGGAAACCAACATGGCGGAATGCACCTTACAAAGGTGTGAGACTTCATGAAAAATCGCAAAGAGATCTCGTGGCTTTGTCTCTACCTGCTGAGAGTCGAAAAAGCCTTGAAATAGTTACACATTCATTGGGTGAAATAGTAAATGTGTACAGAAATCTTGGGCCAACGACTGATTCATTTGTAGAAATGATGAGAAAGAGAAAAGAAACAGTGATGGGTCCCGATAAATGGGAGGACGTAAAACAAAAAGTTACAAAAGAAGTGGCCAAGTCAATATTTAATTACAATGAAGGGCCAAAAAGAAAAATGTTGAAGGTGCAGTATTTCAAGCACCCAGACATAGCTCGTTATTTGTATGATAGGCACCTTGCGGCCTATGGAAGGCTTCCATGGAACGATAAGGTTCATGTTTATTTTGCACAAATGTTTTATACAGAATTTTTTTTGGGTATGAAACCCAATTACAATGATCTTCCTTCAGAATTTTTTGGCCCAGGGAAAGGTCGATTATATGACCGTAAGGGCACTAAGCGAGATGTGGAGTTCCCTCACCCTGAGTCGTCACTGGTGAGTCAACCGTTTCGAGTCGAAACTTTACGATCAGAGATGGATGTGACTTCTCAAATAAGTCGAGAAGCAAGGGATGTTATAATCGAGAATGTTCATAGCGGATTGGGTGGAGTGAATCTTTATTTAAATCGACAAAGAGCACGTGAAAATGCACGTGCCAATTTTGTTTATTGTACAGATGAAGAGATTGACAACATGAATGTTGAAGATCTCCGAACATATGTAAAAAATTGTCGCAATGGTTTGCAAGACCTAATTTTTCATGAGGAAGAGGGCATCGAAACGGTATGTGTTAGTGATCTTAGGGTTTGAAAATATTTTTAGATATACATGTGTACAATTTGTAATAAATACATGTATATGTACATGTATACATTTATTTGTATGTGTACATTACTCTAACAAAAATGTATGATTATATGTTAAAACACCATTTGCAGTTCTCACACATGATGCGTGACGAAAATGTTAATATCACGTTCGAGACCTCTGGTTCAAACAATGCAGATGGGTCTGACCATCAAGATATGTTGGCAAAATGTTAGTGTTTTTTAAGTGACTTTAAAATAAATAATTGTTGCCACACATGTACATGTATGTATATATATAATTTGATAAAATGTTTTAACAAGTACCGATTCCGTCTAATGTTTTTGGGATGGCGGTACCTTCTTCTTCCTTGGGAGATGTACCTTCTACTTCCTTGGGAGATGAGCCACAAGTATGGACAATTTTTCACAAGTTTAAAATTTATGTTTAAAAGTTATATATATATATATATATATATATATATTCTACCTCAAAAAGTTCCATTAAAAATTGAGATATATATATATAGAGAGAGAGATCTATATTTTGAGTTATTTAATTTTTTTTGAATTTAGGTTCCTATAGAAGATTTCTTTAATCCGCGGACTCTAGCGACGGAGATAGGAACATCCACAGCATTTGAACAAGTTGTCTTTAGTTCCTTTTTTTAATATTAAATTGAAAATAAGTTTATATATGTACACGTGCATTTTCATTTGAAAGTTTTTAATATATATATATATATAACTGTACATGTATATTGTACAGTTTACTACTGCAGATGTTCCTATGGGAGAACTTGTTCATCAAATGGAGAGGGAACCTTATGAGGTATTGCATGATATTTTTGTTATATTTTGTTTTTTACATGAAGTTCTAGATATATATATTTTCACTCATTTTTAAAACATCAAATTTTAATGTTCAAGTGCATGTGCATTGTGTATGTAGGTTTCCCATTCACATGATAGGGCGCGGACTGAGACCCTAGTAGGGAAGACGCTAGATCTGTCTCTATTTGATGGACATGATTTGTAGATTTGATTTCAAAATTTAGATGGTCTTAAAATTTGTTAAACTTGATACAGTTTGATACTTGTGAGATTTACAATTTTTGGACATATTTTATTACATTGTTAATATAATTTGTTTTATTTAATTTTTGGATGGTTTTAGTACTTTTGGCATGTGAATGTGAAGTAATGTTGTCATTTATAAATTAATGTTGTCATCTGAATTACATTTGGCATGTTATGCAATGACGTGTTATAATTTGTTTTGTTTTTTAAATTTAAGTTTTGGATGCTTGGAGTACATTTGGCATGTGAAGTAATGTTGTGATCTATATGTTTTTGTTAAATTAAGAGTTAAAAGTTTTGGATGGTTTCAATCTACATTTGGCATGTGATATTTAATGTTAAATGTTTTTGTTGGATAATTGAATTATAATTGGCATGGTATGTAAAGTTTTTAAAACTCAAGTTTTGGATGGTTTCAATCTACATTTTGCATGTGATATTTAATAAACTTTAAATGTTTAATGTTTTAATGTTGCACAATATATAATCAAAAGGTTTTTAAAACTTAAAGTTTTGGATGGTTTCAATCTACATTTGGCACATGTAGTATATAATGTTAAATGTTTCTATTGGATCTAGTTGAACTATAATTTGCATGGCATGTGAAGTAACGATCTATATATAATTTAAAGTCTTTTAAACTCAAGTTTTGAACGGTTTCAATCTACATTTCGCATGTGATGTTTAATGTTTTAATGTTGCACGATATATTATCAAAAGTTTTTAAAATTTTAAAGTTTTTGATGGTTTCAATCTACATTTGGCACATGTGGTATATAATGTTAAATGTTTCTATTGGATAGTTGTTCACTATAATTGGCATGGCATGTCAAGTAATATTGCACGAATCCCTTTTGGATGGTTGAATTACATTTGGAATTTTAAGATTGCTTTTGATCTCTCCATGTAGTTTTGTTTGAATGAAAAAATTTCCAATAGGAAGAACATAGCTTTTCAATGCAACTAACCATGTATCAATTGAGCTCTAATTGAAAAAAGAGTTTAAAGAAATAGATATATTTACAAATTATCCCTTTAATTTTGATTGGAAATATAAGTCTAGTACATATATATGTTTGTTGAATTTGGGTCAATGTCGTTAATGCACTCAAATAGGTAGCCTTGTCGATTTATTTACATTGTGGAAACTTTTTACTAAAAAATCCAACTAGTTTTTCATCAATGCACATAGAAAAACTACTTTGAACAATTAATTTTGCATTCTAGAACATATCTATCCAAGACAAGTAACATTTTTCATCAATGCACATTGAACATATCCGACCATTGGACAAGCAAATTTTGTACTAGATTTTCAATCAGGATTAGAGATGTGGGTCAAATCCCACCAAAAGTCGGAGAAGTGCTCCGAGTCTCTTGTCTGAAAGGAATTTTCGTACAAAACTATACTGCAAATGATTTTTTTACATTGTGTCCATACTTTTTACCAGAAAATCCAACTAGTTTTTCATCAATGCACATAGAAAAACTAGTTCCAGTTAATTGCATTCTAGAACATATATATTGAGTACGTAAATAATTTTTCATCAATGCACATAGTAAAACTAGAACAATTAATTTCATTATAGAACATATATATATATATATATATATATATATATATATATATATAACATTTTTCATCAATGCACATGTATAGAAAAACTACTTTCAGTTGATACTAGAGCACGTGCTTGTACCCAAACAATTTGTAACATGTGCAAACCACAAATAACATAAGCAGCTCAATTTTTAGTTGAGTACCGGAAGTTCTAAAACATATTTAATCCAAAGATAATAAATTGTTGGACACTTCACTTAAAAAAATTCTAATGGAATTCCATCTTCAATAATCCGTTCATGATCGGATTTTGACATTTTCCATTTCTTAATTTTCGATTTTTTCTTTGATTGAACTTCTATCAACTTTATGCGTGCTGCACACACCAAGTGACTATATCGACAACTTATGGAATCAGGTTCATAGTCTTCAAAGTAAACAAAGTCTCCACTTTGATGAGTTTGTCTGAAAAAATAACCTTTCAGTATAATAGACCCTCTGTCATATTGAAATCCGTGATCATTATAGTTTTGTAATAATTTCATTTTTCATTCAGTGCAACGCATCAAATAATACTTCCCATTTTCATCGTTGTCAATAGGGGCAATTACAGCAAAAACATCTCCTGCACAATAAAATAAATTTAACAAAATTATGCATATTTAAATTTATTTCTAGATCTTTAAATCATTAGAAAGTAATTCCTATGTTACCTTCTCTAACAAGATCAGAAACTTGATCACCATCGGATGATATTGTAGTTTCCTCTGATTGCATTTCTTCAAACATTGCAACAGATATTTTGCCCTTTGTATTTAGCTCTGTATGTTTCCAATCGTTCACATACATTTTGTTTTCACAAACATCATTGGATTTTGTGTTGTCTGTCTGTCATTATCAAAGTAAAAATATTTTCTTTATCAATGCAAACACATTACGAGGCGACTTTGTTTTGAATTGAATACAATTTTTGAATCTCTTTATTGTTTCAACGTCATTTCAATTAAATCTATCTCGTCTTGATTCCAATATGCGAGAAAAACCTTTATATGGAAAATTAGAAAAAGAATTTGTAAATATGATATCAAAATACAATTAAAAATAATCATTGCATGATAAATGTACAATGTTTAAAATTAGATTTCCAATATAAATTAAATTGAATGTACCTTCGCACTTTTTTTTTGGGTTTCTCTCTTTGCTTGTGACGATGCACCATTGGTGAACCTTCTTGTTGAGACCTTAATGGTAGAACCTTTCAACATTTGAGCTGTTGTCACACGCTCATTTAAGAAGTACTTGCCTCTAAAAATCACGATTAACGATATAAATATAACATAAAGTGGAGTTTTATCTCCATATGTGTGAGTGTCAACATTTTTTAACATCTCATTATCGATAGTGATTTCATCTGTACATATTCGAAAAAATAGTACATATTCAATAAATAACTAAATTAATAAATATATCTATAATTTCAATGATATGTGCATGTGTTTAATATATATATATATCTGTGTGTGTGTGTGTGTGTGTGTACATACCTTGTGATTCAATTTCTTTATTTGGATTTCTTTCGATATTTTCACCATCTTCGATCATTGGTTCAATATCTCTTTCACTTTCTCTTTCAAAATTTTGTATCTCATCATCAATGTTTTGAGGAATATCTCTGTCTGTTTACATTAAACAAAATATTTATCAAATTAGTTCATCAAATAAAAATTAAGCTTCACATTTTACATTAGGAAAATTTTAAATATATCAATAGATCATAATATTGCATTTATACATTCGAATTCTTACTTGAGGTTGGTTTTTCTTCAACGATATTTTGCGAGGAATATTTATATACTGTCTATTAACATTAAACAAAATATTTTCAAATTCATTCTTCCAAATAAAAATTAAGCTTCACATTTTGCATTTACGAAAATTTCAAATATATCAATAGATCATAATATTTACATTTACATACCTTCTTCAATTTCTGCTTGAGGTTGATTTTCTTCTTCAATATTTTGAGGAATATCTCTGTCTGTTTACATTAAACAAAATATTTTTCAAATTAGTTCATCAAATAAAAATTAAACTTCACATTTTACGTTAGGAAAATTTTAAATATATTAATAGATCATAATATTTACATTTACATACCTGCTTCAATTTCTGCTTGAGGTTGATTTTTTTCTTCAATATTTGAGAGAGCTTCTAACTTTCTTTTGCGAGATTGTCTCGTCTCTTCTCTACATTCCTCAAGGTCTCTTTTTCGATCATATTTTCTCACACAAGTTCTTCGATTTCCCATAATAATAGGGTATGAAGTTCAAAATTTTCCTTCAAAAAATTAGACAACAACTCGATTACAAAAAATATCGCAAAAGATTTAATTTTAAAAAGTTCAGTTTACATTTTTTGCAAAAAATACATACTCCAATCCAAAACACACACTTTAAAAAATTCGAGAGAAAAATGTCATATAAAAATGAAATGAAGCTCAAAAGATTTACTTCAACTCAAAACACGTACATCCTTTTGAATGTACGTCCAAGAAAATTTTTTAAGTTCAAAACAATTTTTTGCAAAATCAGGACGCCTCCAAGAAATGTCTTCCAAAAAAATTCTTTAAACCCAAAACAATTCTTTGTAAAATCAGTTTGCTTCCAAGAAACGCTCTTAAATCCAAACTTTGAAGAAAAGTTTTTAAACCCAAACCAAGATCTTTGTAAAATGAGATGAAATGTGCGAAATGTGCGAAAATTGTGAATGATTTCGCGGCAATTTATATTGCCACGAAATGTGTTTTAGTAGGGGCTCCACAAAACTTTCCAGCCGACGGAAAGTTATACAATAGTTCGGCCGAACTTTTGATTAAAAGTTCAGCCGAACTATTAAGTCGTTAGACTTAACGAGCCGTCGACACAAAACATAGTTCGGCCGAACTAATGCGTCACCAGTTACGCAAAAACCAGGCTCTGAATACATTTCTGCAACTTTGGACTGATTAAACTCCATGAAAGGTTGTTAATTAACTATCGGCACCAAGACAAGCATTTTCAGAATTGAATCTACTTTCAGGAAATATAACTTTTATGGAATTTCATAAACGTTTACTAATTTTAATTATTTTTCTAATAAAATGGGGGCAAACAATTTCTGAGGGTCATTGTGATTCAGTGAAATCAAAATTTTGTATCTCCCAAAATACATTGTAAAAAAAATTGAAAAAATTATGGGGCATTACATTGGTCCGTCGTCTCTAATGGGTAGCTTTTAGATTTTTAGTTTATAACTTATATGTTAAGAAATTTCTTGCGTCGCGAAACATATCCAAAATACGCAGTTTTTCGTATTGGACCAGTTCAAAAAATTCTAGTAATTATGATATGCATCCATTGGCTTTGTAAATATGACGAAACCAAAGTAAACTCTGTCTAGATTGTTGTAACACATTTTGTTTTCTCAAAAACACAAATTTTCAATGAATATAACATTGCATCATAACATGACTTCTTATAAATCCTTTGATTGTTAAGAAACACACATTCAAAGAAATGCTAAGTTGACATATCAAATCTGCATTAAAAAAATTTCAAAAAATAAATAATAGAAAGCTAACAAAATTTCTCACAACTTTTACTTTTATCGCAAAATGAAATTCTACACAGAAAAATTGTTATAGTTTGTAGAAAGTTGAAGAACCGAAAAAAAAAAATGAAATTTTTTTCTCAAAAAAGAGCAAAAAGTGTAACCCAGCTTCACATTTTCCCCATTATATATATATATAGAAGAACCTTCATATAAATTAACATATGATCTCAACATATCCGTTCGTATAGGTCTGCGTTACAAAATCATAAAAGTTATAATGCCTAGATTTTGTACATTATGGATTACTTTGATTTGTTATGGATTACATGGTTATTGAAGTTTAAATGTGGTATTATGATTGTTATGGTGCGAAGATTCAATTCTCATAACGCATCAACATAACCCCTGTCACCTTGGTTTCTTCCCATTATGACTAGGGGACATCTCGCCAGAAGTTCCTACACTAACTCTCACAATTGTTCACAAAAATTAACCTCGTCGAATCTGGACCATTGGATTGTCGAACCATAAATCCAAAGGGTGTTAGGGGATCTAGGGAGGTTAGGGTAACTACCCGCCCCTTATCCCGCCTCTCCTTCTCATTCTTTCATTGACGCCTTGCTTGGTCCGACTCTGCGACTTTCCATGGTTTTTCTTCACTATTACTTTTGTAACTTAAGTTTCCTTAGCTGCTAGAACTCCTAATATTCGTAAGGCAATGACTTCATTCCGGTTCTCACAGGTATACTTCCTCCGCAAATATTTAATAGTTGATAATGTATTGGTTTTCCTTCTTGGGATTTCATTATTTACCTCAACAGTGCAACAGTTCATTATAGGTTTACCTTGTTTTATTTTGTATGGTGACTATGTTAATTCTTTGAAGTTCTCCACTTGTTTGGAAGGTTTCTTACAAATAGTTCTCCACTGTCGAGGTTCTCATTTAAAGAACACGGATTTCTTGGCGCTAAGGTGCCACAATGACTATTTAGTTCAACTTACTTCGGCTAGGTAGAAATGGAGTTTGGTCAGGAAAAGCCCTACCCCAAGCAGGTAATCCACCCACTATTGGATTGTTTAAATTTGTTTCCATATTGAACTCATTATTCTCTTCCTAATTTTTTCAAAGTTATAGCTTGATTTTACCTTCAACATTATGAATTTATTATTGCATTGTTTTCAGTCTCACACTCGTCTCATTCCGATGCTGCATAACCAAGTTATCAGTTCTGCTCTTACTCCACTACTTCTAAGTTCACAGGTATGCCCAGACTCTTTAACACACTCCTTTCTCTTTTTGCATAGTTCTGCTTGCTAACGGTGAAACCCTCCTAGTGTGTAAGGTGCCACATGGCCATGGTTGTGCCTGCATGCAAGTGTCTTACTTCCCAGGTTCTTGATGTTTAATTATGTTTGTCGTGTTGGTTACTTACTCGACTCGGTTCTAGGTGGCTCCATTATGGTCTAGAAATTCCTTTTGGAATTTAAAGGCTTTCAAGCCTGAACCCGTTTATTTTGACAATTGATAATTTAAATGTATTTATTGAGATTCATAATTCATAATTTAAATGTATACTTGAGATTTCAGAATTCGAGCTCTGTATTTTGGTTAAGAAAATTCATCAAGAAATTGTTAATTTCTCAATTCTGAGTTTTTCAGTTATTTTCCTCTTTTGTTTAGTAATTGTAATGGTAGACACAGAAAGTCTTACTTCCTCCTCCTAAGGGTTTATATTTCTTAGCAAGAAATGTTGGGTTTTATAATGTTAAAACAACTTATCTATATATTTATAAGTGTTATTGTTTATCTCCATTTACTTCTACTATGTATTGTTCTCAGTTTTCTATCTAAATTTCTCCTCTAGAGGGTTACTTATCTACTACTATTTAGATATTTAAATGTATTTTCAGATTTCATAGCCTTCTTTCTTTACTTTTATTTTCAAAAGTATGTTACAATAAGTTGAATATTGAAGTGGTGAGAGGAAAATGAACCCTGCCTTGTCTCCACGGCACTCAGCGCTAAACCTCTGTGCCTCATTAGTTTGATTTGTTTAGTTTATACATCCTTCTTATTTATTCCAACTCTGTAACTTTCTTTCTAGAATTTTAATAGATTTTAGACTCTATGAAGATAATTGTTTTCTATCAGTTTTTAACAAAAAAGACAAAGTTTGTAGTACTACTTGCATCCTTTGAATAACACAAGAATAATTTACATTTTCGTACTTTAGTTTACTAGATTTTCATCTTATAATTTTTAGGAAAACAATGTTCATTGTACTATTTGACAATGTAAGTCAAATTGATAAACATATTAGTACAAGTATAATCATTCTTAATTTCTTTTTGAACTGCTATTTGCATAAAAAAATAAGCAAAAAAAAGAAAACTTATCTTTGTACTTTTCTTTTCCAGTAACTGATGGTTCCGCCCAACCTTGAGAGAGGTTGTCCCGTCCTCTGTTCCCCCTGTGCTCCTCTCCAGAGCCTTAAGTAGTGGCAATCTTAATTAGAAGATAAACCTCAAGATTACAATCCAACTTATACTTCTCTAGGTTTACAGAGCTCCACTTGTTTCCTACCAGCTCTGGACAACTCTTCTCAACGTATTATTGTTAACCCTTAGCATCTTTTTGAACAGAACCACTTCTCTCCTTTAGGATTTCCATTTTATCATTTTTTGGAATTAACTATCAAAAATTGTCTCTAGTTTTACTTTGGAATCTTGGAATCATTTACCATTCAGTTAGATCCTTTTTACTTTGGATAATTATGAATTTTATTTTATTATAAATAAACTCAAGTTTCAATAACGATTAATCATATTCATTAAGTTTTAATACTTCAAATGTATCATAAGAGTTTGTCAAACATAATTAGCATAAAACATGGTGTTACATCTTCCCCCTCTGAGGCAAACACCATCCCCGGTGTTACTTTATCATTGAAACAATTCAGGATATGCCTCTTTAATGGAATTTTCATCCTCCCAGGTAGCCTCCTCCGGGCTAAAGTGCTTCCATTGCACCTTAACTTGTGGGATGACTCACCTCCAGAGTTTTATTTCTCTCTGATCAAGAATACGATGAGGCTTTACCAGAAACTCGCCATCTGGTTCTACCTGCAGTGGCACAACAAATTTAATTACTTCCAACAAGAACCATTATTATTTGTAAATTGTAATGTAATCATGACTCACATGTATACTCTGCCAATGTATCACATGCTTAAGGTCATGAATGTCTCGTTTCAATAGTGATACATGGAACACATTGTGCACCATTATATGACTAGGTAGAGCTAGTCGATAAGACACCGGGCCAATCCGTTCCAAAATTTGGAATGGTCCGCAATACTTGGGAGCCAATTTGGCACAAGTATTCCACCTCAACGTGCTCTTCTTTGGTTTAATCCTTACATATACATGGCCTGCCACCACAAATTCCCTGAAAGTGCTCTTTCAATCTGCATATACATTTCTTTGGTCTTGAGATGCGTTTAAGTTTTGTCTAATCTTTCTCACCTCACGTTATATTTCCTCAAGCATGTCTTGTCCAAGCATCATCTTAGTTTCCGGGCTGCTCCAATTTATGGAGGTCTAACATTGTCTTCCGTACAATGCTTCAAAGGGACTCTTCTTGAGGGACTTTTGATAACCATTATTATAGGAAAACTTGACCAAATGCATATACTCTTCCCACTTTGAAGCTTTTTGCATTACGTACATGTGCATCATATCCTCCAAAAATTGATTCACCCTCTCCATTTTACCATCTGTCAGAGGATGGTAAGCAGTAATAAACTGTATTTTCATTCCAAAGCTGGTGAATAATGTTTTCGAGAAAGCTGATGTAAATTTTACATTTCGATCTGAGGTAACAATTCTCGAAATACTATGCAGTCTAAAAATTTATTTCATGAAGATATCAATAATCTATACTATCTTGTAAGTTGACTAGAGATGTATACATTGATATATCATGTTGAGTCTATCCACCACCACTATGATTGAGTCATTGTGTCTTTTATTTCTTAGTAACCCGGTGATGAAGTCAAGGGAAATGACTTCCCATTTCCATTCAAGTACAGGGATAGGGTGAAGAAATCCTGATGGATGTTGGTGTTCCACCTTGACTTGATGGCACTCCAAGGACTTGGTCAGGTACACAGCAATGTCGTTACGCATCCCTAGCCAAAGATAATATTTCCTCATTTTTGTTAACATTTTTTGATATCCGGGATATCCTGTATAGGAACTCCTATGATATTCATCTAGAATCAGCGCCTTTAAGCTCATTTGATTCGGAATAGATATATATATTTTTATATAATAAGAGTTGTTTATCATTAAGCTCACAATCTGATTTCTTTCCTTTATTTTCACCTTCTCTTGCTTGCTTCCATAGAAATTGATATTCAAGGTCTTTCCTTGCTGCCTCCACAATTTATTCCTGGAACTTAGACTCAACATGGTTAAAATAGAGTTCATAAATGCAATGCAATTTTCTGCTTAAAGCATCAGCGACATGGTTCTCCTTACCTTTTACATGTTGAATATCAAAATCAAATTCACTTAAAAATGCATTCCATATTGCTTGGGGAGAATTTAAATCGGATTGTTTAAAATAGATATCTAAACCACTATGATCAGTTCCTAGCACAAACCTTTTCCCCGGCAAGTAATGTCTCCATACTCGCAAGGCATGCACTACTGCAATTAGTTCTCGATCATAGGTAGAATACCTTTTCTTATGGTATTTCAACTTTCTGGATTTGTATGCTATGACTTTACCTTCTTGGGTTAAAATCACTCGTACCCCTTCCTTGCAGGCATGAGTGCATACTTCGAAATCCTTGGGGCAGTAGCTAGTATCTCCTTCAATTTTTCAAAATTATTTTGACATTCTTGAGTCCACTTAAAGACTCGTCCTTTCTACTGCAAAGACGTAATAGGAAAATATATTTAGAAAATATGTTAATGAACCGTCGGTAACAACCAGCTAAACCCATAAATGAATGTATGTCTGCCACATTCTTAGAAAATTTCCATTCCATAATCGTTTTTATCTTTTCAGGGTCCACATAAATCCCCTGAATAGATATCATGTGTCCCAAATACTAAATATGCTCCTTGTGGAAGTTACATTTACTAAATTTGGTGTAGAGGTGGTGTTCCCGTAATATTTTCAACACTATGCATAAATGTTCCTTGTGATCTTCCATATTCTTAGAATAGATCAGTCAATTGTCAATAAAAAATAAAACAGATTATCTAGGAGTGGGTGGAAAATGCCATGCATCAGGCTCATGAAGGTTGTTGGTGCATTGGTTAACCCAAATGGTAATACCACAAATTCATAATGTCTATCGAGTACGAAAAGCTACTTTGGATATGTCCTCATCCTTAATCTGTATTTGGTGGTACCTAGACCTTAGATCAATCTTGGAAAACATTGTTTCCCCCTTCACTTGATTGAACAGATCTTCTATGTGTGGCAATGGGTACTTATTTTGAACATTCAATTTATTGAGCTGTCGGTAATCCATGCACATTCGCATAGTACCATCCTTTTTCTTAATAAATAGCATCGGTGCTCCCCAAGGAGACACACTTGGTTGAATATATCCTTTGTCCATTAATTCTTGCAGCTGCATTTTTAATTCTGCTAGTTTAGGCATGCTCATTATGTATGGTGCTCGTGACAAAGCTGCTGCCCCAGGTATTAGTTCTATTGTGAAATCAATATCCCATTTTGGTGGCAATCCTAGAATATTTTCAAGAAACACATCCATAAATTTGTGTATAATAGGAATATTTTCTAGCACAAGGGTCTTATGCTTGGAGTTAGATAACCCCACCTGGATCGCATAGAGCTGACACCCCTTTCTAATGCATTTACTCAGCTAGGATGTCGTAATGGGATGCAACTGAAGTGGATTCTTGATCCCCTCAAATTCCCGACATGAACCATCTTCTAATTTAAAGTAAATTAATTTATCTTTGCAATCCACTAATGACGAGTTTTTTTTCTAACCAACCCATTCCCAGTAGAATATCGTAGGAAGCCAGAGGTAGAATGTTTAGTTCTATATTTATGTGTTAATCTCCTATCTGTAGTTTGCGATTTGGAGCTATGGATTGGCTCGCCTTTTTGCTCCCATAGCCCATTGAACTAGCCATGGATTCTTAAATTTCTGATTTTGCAGTTTATAGTTTTTAACTATGCGGGGGTTTATATAGCTCAAACTGGCACAAGGGTCAACCAAAATGGAAAGAGATTGGGTTTGAAAATTACCTTCTAATTCTATCATAGTTGGATGAAAATATGCTTGAAAATCTTCTAGAGTAGCGTTTATCCTGGGTATGTTTCACGTCACATGTTGTTGTGAAACCAGCTTCAAAAATAGAAGAAAAGAGAGATCAACGCCTTAGAAATCAGCCACTTCGAGGGGGCAACCTCCAATACATTACATAAATGAATAATTCTTGAATGATACAAATTAAAAAACCTCCTTTTTATATATAGGAGTCCATGGGGCCACAATGTAATCCTAGCCGACCTAACAATAATAATTTAAGGGCACAATAATAACAATATGGGGGTTACATGGGTACAATAATAACAATAAATGGGTTACACTAACAACAATAAGGGACTATACTAGTAATATAGGGACCTAAAATGCCCCTCTCCTTCAATAAAGTGTTGTCCTCAACGCTTGAGTAGCTCTGGGTGCTTCTGTATAAAATTCTCATCCTCCCATGTAGAATCTTCAGTGGGTAAGTTCTTCCACTTGATGAGATACTCTGAAATTGATCGATTTTGTAGCTGTCGAGTTCTTGTTTTCGTGACCGCTTCACATTCCAATATGATTTTTCCTTCCTCATCAAGTTATAGAAATATTGTTTTAACTGGAAGATTTTCACCTATAACCTTCTTTAAGCATGAAACATGGAAAACTTGATGCACTCGTGAAGAAGCAGGAAGCTTCAATTTGTATGTCATAGTACCAATATTTTGCAACACCTTGTAAAGACCATAGTACTTTGGCAATAATTTATTATCTTTCTTAGCTTGCTTGAGGGATATTTGTTTGTATGGTTGTAGCTGTAAAAATACCCAGTATCCTACATCAAAACTTCTCTCGCTGTGATGTTGATATGCCTGTTGTTTCATTCGATTTTGTGCCAAATTCAGGTTATCCTTTAAGAGTTGGAGAAATTCTTGTTGATGCTCGATGTGATCTTCCAACACCCTAGCTATTTTATTTCCATTATGTTTGTAAGCATATTTTTGTTATTTGATATTAATGAAATGAAGCCTTATTTCCGATGTATCTCTGTGTTTATGGTTATTTATATATTCTGTTGCGTTCCTACATAAATCTGAATCAGTGGTATCAGAGCGGTCTTCTCTTTCTTTGTTTTTCTTTGCATGTCTCCAATGCGATCAGGGTATAAGGAGTTAGGGCTCGATCTGGTTGAACCCTTGCCAGATCACCCTCGCAAACCCCGACGACCTCCCATGGCAGAAGAAAAGAAAGACAAGGGAGCAAGAGATCCTATCAAAATATTGCTCGAGGAAGCCCTCAAGAAACAAAAGAACGCGATGATGAATAACTTTGTTCAGATATTTTAACGATTGCCCACCTACGGCGCAGCTGCATCCAACAGCCACTCTGGAGGCTCCACTCCCTTCAAGGTACAGGTAAACTTTGACATTCCTGTATTTGAAGGCCAAATAGATGCAGACGCCATAGATAGATGGTTGAATTTGCTGGAAGAGTATTTCTCAGTCCATGATTTCTCCGACCGAGAAAAGATTATTTTTGCACCCCTAAAGTCGCCCTCCATGTCAAACACTGGTGGGAAACCTATTGTGAGCAAGAGGACGAAGGGGAACCCTCTTTGTTCTCGGCCACACCCACTTGGAATTCGTTCCGAGACGGCATCAAGGAACAATATTGCCCTGTGGGGAGATATAAGGAAAAATACATCCAATGGACCAAATTGCAGCAAAAAAGGGATCAAGATGTGCATGAACTGACGAATTTGTTCCATACCCTGCGCACAAAGTTGGGTATTAAATATTCAGAGAGAAATTTGGTGCTAAAGTACCGTGTCTGTCCGCACAAACAAATTCAGGAGGAAATGGAGTTCCTCGACATGACATTGCTTAGCACGACATATCGTTATGCGGCCAAGATCGATCAACAATTTAAGAAAAACAAGCAAGATTTTGGATCTGCAAATCCGAAAGGTGCCCCTGAACCGAAGAACAAGGGGCAAGGCCAAAGCAGCGCAACTCAGAACAACACCAAAAATCCAAATAAGGACACACGAAAGTGGTGTGAATTTCATAACAGCTCCACTCACAGCACAAACAAGTGTCAAGCCAAACAGTCATTGGTGGCCGAACTAAAGGCACTCGAATCAAATGCATTTTATGATCCTGAGTCGGAACCAGACAAAGGCAATGACAAAGGGAGGATCCCAGTGGAGGGAGGATCCAGAGTAGGGGGAGCGCCTCTTCCATTCGCAAATGTGGGTGAAGGGTTCTCCGCTGCAATTTCTTGTCGATAGCGGAAGCCAAAAGAACCTCATTTCAGCAGAGGTCGTGAAGCAACTCGGCCTACAGACCATAGCACACCTGCAGCCGTATACCATCGGGTGGCTCCACCCACGGAGAGATCTCCGCATACACCAGCAGTGCCACCTTCCGTACATTATCAAGCCATTCACAAATGAGGTATTGTGTGATGTTGCTCCTCTTGATGTAGCTGATGTATTATTGGGCCAACCATACTTGTGGAGGAAACATGTTGTGTATGAGTCTAGGCCTCGTGTTGTTGTTATTACTTTGGGAAATAACTTGTACCGGATACCGGAGGTAGTACCGCCTCCTTTCATCTCTTTGACTATTGCAAAACAATGTAGTAAGATTGTTTCCCAAACTGGGAAATTTATTTTCCTTACAACTCGCTCATAGGGAAAGACAAATATTGTGGCACAACCTCAAAACAGGGCTCCCCTGCACAGCTGCAGCAGATGGACAAAGTCATGGAGGAATACGAGGAAATTTTCTCCTCACCCACAGAGGTTCCTCTACACTGTCAGGACAAACACTCCATTGATCTGACCCCCGACGCACTGCTACCTAATGTTGCCATACCTCATACGACTACATAGACATAATCCACACATGTACTGTTTGAGGCTGATAAAGAAACCAAATTTACTAATTGCATCCAGCATGTCCGCCTGTAGGTCCATGACATCTTCGACAACAGAACGTGCCTCATCTCATGGAGGATCTCAACACAATGGGGACCATTGCTTCTTAAGGAGGGAGGAATGACCCATGTGGATATCGGTGGCCACCCACATATTCCATTTGAACCCGCACCATCAATTCTTGCAGCTTTTCACATTCAGCACAACTTACTATTTTTAGCAAGTTTTTGCGTCCTACATTCCCGAAGCTGTTTTGGGGCCTTAATGATCCAGATGGAAATTGGTGGCCACCCACCTATTCCATTTGAATCCCCACCATCAGTGCTTTCAATTTTTAAGTTGCAACGCAACTTATTCTTTTTAGCAGTTTTTTCGGGTCCTGAACTTCCGGAGCCATTTTGAAGCCCTCAACGACATTTTTTGGGCATCGTTTGTCCGGAAAATATGATTCTGTTTTGGAATCAATATTCACAACATCAGTTGTAGTATTTGGATAGATATTTCTAATGATTTATCATACGCGTCAAACAAAGATCGTATGCCGAAGTTACGTCCCCGGAAAGTTGAAACACCAATTTACCCAAACAGGGCCCATAGTTTTGGCGCTTCATCTCCTAGGGTTAGATTTTTGGACGTTTAGAGTTCTCCATTGTTTCTCCATAATAAATAGGCCCTCGAGCGTCATTGTAACATAGTTTAGAGCTTTGTAGCCGCCACATGTCTTCTCAGAGATTCGCTACCAGCACCCTAGCTATTTTATTTCCATTATGTTTGTAAGCATATTTTTGTTTTTTGATATTAATGAAATGAAACCTTATTTCCATTGCATCTCTATGTTTATGGTTATTTCTATATTCTGTTGCATTCTTGCATAAATTTGGATCAATATTCCACCTCTTGTACTCCAAAGAAACATTTGGATGTTTTTGCATATAATTGTTTCTCCTGCAATAGTTTGAGCACCCTGTCAACATGTTGAACATGATCCTTCCAAGACCTGTTGTAGATTAGTATATCATCAAAAAATACTAGCACAAATTTTCTAAGGAAGGGTTTGAAAATGGAATTCATCAACCCTTGAAATGTGGAAGGTGCATTGGTAAGGCCAAAAGGCATGACCAAAAATTCATAATGACCCTCATGAGTTCGAAATGCTGTTTTTGGAATATCTTAAGTCTTCATTCTAATTTGATGATATCCTGAACGAAGATCCAACTTGGTAAAATAAATTGCTCCATGTAATTCATCCAATAATTCATCAATCACAGGAATGGGAAATTTATCTTTAATGGTGAGCTTATTGAGCTCCCTATAATATGGACACATGCGCCATGATCCATCCTTCTTGTGTACCAATACTACAGGAGCAGAGAAATAACTTTGACTAGGTTGAATTATACCCGCCTCTAACATTTCTGCAATCATACGTTCAATTTAGCTCTTTTGGACATAAGGATATCTATAAGGCCTGATGTTTGGAGGAACACTTCCTGGAATCAAATGAATAGCATGATCATGATCACGAATAGGTGGGAGTCCTTTGGGAGTTTCAAACACATTGGAATGATTGTCCAAGACTTGTTGGAGATCTGCAGAAATAGATGATTTTGATGTTGGAACTTCTAGTGAGCATAATTGTGCAATTACACCTCGTTGTTCTTTCTTTAGAAGCTTTGTCATGACATTAGAGCTTATTATCTTTCCTCACTTCCCTGAAATACCCCGTAATTCGACTTTATTTCCTTCTGAAAAGAATTTCAAGAAAATTTATTGAAAATTAAAAGCTACCGTCCCCAAGATTGTAACCATTGTACTCCTAGTACAACATCAGCACCTCCCATAGGAATGGAAAGCATTGGACTAGTCAATACATATTCCCCCATGGTTAGCTTGATATTATGGCATTTTCTAGAGCAATTTATAGTTCCTCCATTTGCAACCATCACTTGACATTCTGGTGCTGGGTATAGGAAACAATTTAATTCCTTGGCTACCTTACAATGAACAAAATTATGGGTGCTACCTGAATCAATCAACACTATTACCTTTTTCTTCTTGATATGTCCTTCTATATTGAGAGTTTGAGGAGTGGTAATTCCTACCATTGCATTACACAATATGGTCAGACTCATTTCTTCCTCTTCTAGGGTTGGTTCCTGGTGTATATCCTCTTCTTTTGAAGATTCTTGTTCATTTTCTTCTTCCTCTTCACAATCTATGTAAAATAATTTCTTCTCAGCACACCTATGACCTTTAGTGTATTTTCTATCACCACTATAGCAAAGCCCTTTTTTTCTTTTTTCTTCCAATTGTTGTGGTGTCAACCTTATAGGTTGTGGAAATCTACAAGTAGCAACTCTTCGCTCTTTATAGAAGTGAGTGGTAGGCTTCCTTGTCGCCATAATTTTACATCCAATTTTTCTTGCCAACCTGAATGCCTTTTCCAATGAATCAGGTTCCAAAATACAAATTTCATGTTGGATGTTATCCTTTAAAGTACCTATGAAGAGATAAATCATGTGTTCCTCTGGAATATCGATTACCCTTATATTCAATTTTTGGAAGTCCTCAATATGCTCCCCCACTGAACCCTTTTGTTTGATATTTACCAATTGGCTAAAGAAAGTGTTGCTCTTTGTATCCTCATAATGTGCTATCATTTCCTCCATAAAATTGACCAAGTGACATTTTTTTAACTAGAGCAAAGCCATTGATACCATACAAATGTATTTTGTTCTAAATGTAAAGTTGCAATGCGTGTCTTTTGTGTGTTTTGCACAATATTGAGATCAAAATATTGCTCCATCTGTAGTATCCATGTTTCAAGATCCTTTCCATCAAAATTCCTCATATCCATTTTTGGAATATGGTGGTTTTTCCCTCCAACATTAGAGTTTATGAAATCACAATTAACATTTATTTTGTTCTCATCATGAGTTTCCTTTACTATCTTTTCATTATTAGGAAACATTTCTTGTATCAACTTTGTCAAACCTTCCATGTCTACTTTTAGATCATTCTTCATGTTTTCCATCTTAGCTTCCATGTCATCCATCTTAGATTCCATGTCAGCTTCCATGCCATCCATATTAGATTCCACGCCTTTCTTCAAATCATCCATCTTAGTTTCCACGTCTTTCTTCAAAACTTCGATGTCATTTTTTATTGTTCTTTGCGAGAGCGAAATTTGTTGCACTTGCTCTTGTAATTTTGATATGTCATGTTCTCATTCTTCGTCTTCATGAGTCATAGTAGAGCCTTCTAAAGGCTTAATGGGTGTTGAATTCTTTTTAGGGGCCATTTTAGAATCTAATACTGATATCTATTCTACAATATGCGCTTGGAATCAATTCAACTTGATTCTTCAAACAAGACTTATGCAATTTGGAAAAAAATACACACCTTTTACTTGCTCTTGAGGAGCTCGATATTAAAATTGAATTATATCTATAATTGTGGATCCTAAATATCTTAATTTCAGCCCTATAGTATCCCTTTGAAGCTTCTTTCAAATGTCGTAGGTCTGACCTGATTTGGATTTTTCAAGGCTAAGTTATGTCCAATCTCCCACAATGACCCAATTATGGACTGGTTCAGTAGAGCGAACTTATATGACTTGCCACGTGTCACTTTTTCTTCCTGACTCTGAAATTGATAGACAGGAAACTACAGCCCGTGTACTTGCGGCCACTTTTTACAGCATTCCAATTCGATGGTCAGAGAGAGAGTTATAAAGATTTTCCCACGATCACCTCTTTGAGATGAAATTCGGGAGCCTGAAAAAGCCCTAACTTCCACAGACCATATTTTTGAAAATATTGCGAACCAAGCTCTGAAATTTTGCGACAATGTTCCTCCAAATTTTGGATTCGCACTCTAATAATTTCAGCTTTTGAACCTTCGTAGAAAAACAATTATAGTGAAAATGCCACGATGACCTGTTTAGGTTAAATTCAGGAGCCTGCAAAAATGCCTAACTTCCACAGATCATATCTCCAAAAATATTCCGAACCAAGCTCTGAAATTTGGTCGACGATGTTCCTCTAGATTTTGGCTTCGCGCTCAAAAATTTCTACTTCTGAACCGTCGTAGAAAAAACGTTATAGTAGAAACGCCATGATGACCTGTTTGGAGTAGCGAAACCCTAGAATCCAAAGCTCTTATACAAAATGTTGTGAAACTAGCTCCAAAAATAGGAGAAAAGAGAGATCAACACCTTAAAAATCAGCGACCTCGAGGGGGCAACCTCTAATAAATTACATAAATGGATAATTCTTGAATGATACAAATTACAAAACCTCATTTCTATATATAGGAGTCCATGGGGCAACAATGTAATCCTAACTAACCTAACAATAATAATTTAAGGGCACAATAATAAAAGTATGGGGGTTACAGGGGTACAATAAATACAATAAGGGGGTTACACTAAAAACAATAAGGGACTATACTAGTAATATAGGGACCTAACACATATCCCTTGTAGATGCCTCTTGCACGTTGGTTTTCACCTCATTTCTCCCTCGATGAGGACAACTCTTAAAATAATGTGCCTCCCCACATCCCCATCATTGCAATGGGGGTTTTTTAGACTGTCCCAAATCTAGACTACTAGAAGCCTCAGTATGTCGCTCTTCAACAACCCATTTGGGTTTTTGCTGATTTTTCCCAAACTGCCAATTTGTCAAGTTCCTCGTAGCATTTTCATAGTTTCCTGGTCTGCTATTCTTAAAATTCGAGGGACCTTTTGATCCTTTTTTAGGTGGCCAACTTCTGCCAACTTCTCCCTTTTATTTGTAATGTTTATAACACATCTTTGCTATCCTGATTACTTCGTCGAATGTTTTTGGGTTCGCAAACTCAATTCTTTCCTTCATATGAGCAGGCAAACTGCTCAAGAATCATTGTACCTTTGTTTTTTCATCTCTTAAATGTGGCACGTATCTTAACAAGGAGGTGAATTTAGTGATAAATTCATCCATAGACATTTGTCCCAATTTTAAATCATGAAACTCTTGCAATTTCTCATCATAGAACCGTTCAGTTAAGTACTTGTCCTTGAAATACTACTGAAACTCATCCCAAGTCACGTTCTGGTCCTCAATTCCATGCACACTTTTCACCTCTTCCCACAATAAAGTAGTCTTTTCCCGCAATTGATAGATAGCTTGGCGAGCTTTGAGTTTGATGTTGTATTCATAAAATTGAAAATACTTATTCATATTTATTATCCAAGCTTCCACCATTTCTTCAGCCTCTCCATCCAATGGAGGAGGCTTGATTTTATGGAATTCGCCCTGTAATTCCACTTTCTGTTTCTTCAGTTCTTGCTGATCTGAAATTTTACCAGATTCAACTTCATTATAAGTTCTACTCTTATTACTCCATTGGTTACGACTCCCTTCGGTATTGTCATGAATTTGTTGTTGTTTCTCTCCTTCTCCATGGGTGGCCCTCTTTGGACTGGGATGTGTAGTATGAGGGTTTTGTTTATCTGAAAGGCTCTACAATATCCTTTCTTACTCTCTCATTAACTTCTCGTTATCACTTTGAATCTGAATCATCTATTTTTTAAGTTTTTGCACTGTAGCTAGCGGTCTATTCGTCTGATGTTGTTGCTCTTTTAGTAATATATTGGTTTGTTGGTGTTGATCCATGCTTAATTGCATCCACATTTCTGGGTTAACTTCAGGATTGGACAAGGGATGGACTTCCCTTGTACTTATTGGTGTTTGATTACTGGACCCTCTCCTCATTGTAGCTTCTTATCAGTCTTCTTGTCATTGTGCATAATTTCAAACAAAAACAAAATGAAAACACCCATCTGGCCCCAACGTGTAACTTGGCTCTGATACCTCTAGTCACAACTATACACATAAATACAACTTATAATTTTTTATTTTTTTTATATTTGTTAAACTTTGTTGATCTTTATTTACCATATTTTCTTTTTCCATATTTAATCTTCCCAAAGATATATATATATATATATATATATATATATATATATATATATATATATACTACTCACACATCTTAATTATTTTCACCTACAACTTGGTAACATTTCAATTATTCCCGTCATCACATTGCTACATTTCAACAGCTATATAAAAACCTTCATATACATAAACATATGCTCCTGTCATATCCGTCCATATAGGTTCACTTTACAAAATCATAAATGTCATAACACCCAGATTCTGTACTTTATGTATTAGTTTGATTTGCTATGGATTACATGGTTAGTGAAGTTTAAATGTGGTCGTATGATTGCTATGGTGCTAAAATTGAATTCTCATAACGCATAAACATAACACATGTCACCTAGGTTTCTGCCCACCATGACTGGGGGAGATCTAGCCAGAAGTTCCTACATTAAGTCTCACAGTTGTCTGCAACAATTAATCTCGTCGCATCTGGACCATTGGATCATCGAACCCTAAATCCAACAGGTGTGAGGGATTTTGGGGAGGTTAGGGTTAACTACCCACCCGCTATCCCCCCTCTCCTCATCATTCTTTCACTGACGCCTTGGTTGTTCTGGCTTTGCAAATTTCCATGGTTTTTCTTCGTTGTTATTTTTGTAACTTCAGTTTCCTTGGCCACTGGAGCTCCTAACCTTCATAAGGCGGTGACTGTGTTTCAGTTCTCACAGGTATAATTCCTCTGCAAATCTTTAAGAATTGATCATGTATCGGTTTCCCTTCTAGGGGTTTCATTCTTTATCTCAATAGTGCAATAGTTCATTACAGGTTTACCTTGTTTTATTTTGTATGGTAACTGTGCTAATTCTTTGAAGTCCTCCACTTGTTTGGAAGGATTCTTATGAACAGTTCTCCATTGTCGAGGTTCTCGTTTTAACAACACAGAGTTCTTAGCATTAAGGTTCCACAACGATTGTTTATTTCAACTTCCTTCAACCAGGTAGAAATGGAGTTTGGTCAAGACAAGCCCTACCCCAAGCAGGTAATCCACCACTGTCGGATTGTTCAAATTTGATTCCATATTGAACTGGCTATTTTCTTCCTAATTTTTTCAAAGTTATAGCTTGGTTTTACTGTCTGCGTTATGAATTTCTTATTGTGTTGTTTTCGGTATCAAACACATCTCATTTCAATGCTATGTAATTGAGTTATCGGTTCTGCTCTTACTCCACCACTTCTAAGTTCACAATTATGCCCAGACTCTTCAACGCACTCCTTTCTCCTTTTGCATAGTTCTGTTTGCTGAGGGTGAAACCCTCCTGGTGTGTAGGGTGCCACATGGCCATGGTTGTGCCTGCATGAAAGTGTCTTACTTTGGTGTTCAATGAGGTTTTCCATGTTGGTTACTTACTGAACTCAGTTTGAGGTGGCTCCATTATGGTTGATAAATTCTTGCATGAACTATTCCTTTCGTAATTTCAAGGCTTTCAAGCCTGAACTAGTTTATTTTGACAATTGATAATTTAAATGTATTTCTTGAGATTCAGAATTCATAATTTAAATGTATACTTGATATTTTAGAATTCCGAGCTCTGTATTTAGGTTAAGAAACTTGATCGAGAAATTGTTAATTTCTCAATTTTGAGTTTTCCAGTTATTTCCCTCTTTTGTTCAGTAATTGTAATGGTAGACACAAAAAGTTTTACTTCCCACTCCTGAGGGTTTATGTTTCTCAGCGGGAAATTCTGGGTTTCATAATCTTAAATCATGTTATCTATATATTTATAAGTGTTATTGTTTATCTCCATTTACTTCTGCTATGTATTGTTCTCAATTTTCTATCTAAATTTCTCCTGCAGAGGGTTACTTATCTACTTCTATTTATATATTTAAATGTATTCTTAGATTTCACAATCTTCTTTCTTTTCTTTTATTTGCAAATGTATGTTACAGTAAGATGAATATTGACATGGCTAGAGGACCATGACCCCTGCCCTGTCTCCATGGGGCTCGACGCTAAACATCTGTGCCTGATTAGTTTGATTTTTTTAGTTTAGACATATTTCTTATTTATTCCAACTCTTTAACTTGATTTCAGGAATTTTAATAGATTTTATACTGTATGAAGATAATTAAATTCTCTCTGTTTTTAATAGAAAGACATAGTTTGTAATACTACTTGCTTCCTTTGAATAACACAAGAATAGTTTACATTTCTTTACTTTAGTTTACTAGATTTTCATCTTCTATTTTTTAAGAAAACGAAGTTCATTGTACTAGTTGACAATGTAAGTCAAATTCATAAACAGATTAGTATAAGTCTAATCATTCTTAATTTCTTTCTTGAACTGCTATTTTCATAACAAAATAAGCAACCAAAAAGTACTTATCTATGTAATTTTCTTTCCCAGTGACTGATGGTTCTGCCCAAACTTGAGAGAGGCTATCACGTTCTCTACACCCCCCGTGCTCCTCTCAAGAGCCTTAGGTAGTAAACAATCTTAATTAGAAGATAGACCTCAGGATTACAATCCAGCCTATAGTTCTTTGGGTTTACAGAGCTCCACTGGTTTCCTACTAGCCCTCGAAAACTCTTCTCAACATATTGTTGTTAACCCTTAGCACCGTTCTGAACATAACCCCTCCCCTCCTTCAGGATTTCCATTTTATCCTTTTTGGGAAGTAACTATCACAAATTGTCTCTACTTTTACTCTGGAATCTTGGAATCATTTAATATTCAGTTAAATCCTTTTTACGCAGGATTATTATCAATTTTCTTTTATTATAAATAAACTCAAGTTTCACCAACAAATAATCATATTCTTTAACGTTTAATAATTCAAATGTATCATAAAAGTTTGGAAAACTTAATTAACATAAACATGGTGTTACACTTGATCTGTTATGTTTCTAAAATATTTTAGATTAAATTGTTAATGATTATTTTAGGTTGAACTTTTAATAAACATATCATAGCTTTGAAAGATAGTGATCTAGTAGGATCACCTCTACATGTGTATCCGACTGAGATTTGTCATTAGACTTCTTGCAACACGGCCAACATCTCCTTGTCATAAATGAAGTCGGTCATGGGGTAGCAACTTTCTACTCTCAAAGGTTATGGGGTGGCCTCCCTGCGTCAACACGGCCTACCTCACCTGAAGCATCACACTCCAATACAAACGATCGAGTGAAATCAGGCAAATCCAAAACATAACAGCTGCTCATGACCTTCTTGTGACGCTCAAATGCCTCCTGTGCTACCTGCATCCACTCAAAAGCCTCCTTCTTCCACAAGTTCGTGAGGGGTGCTGCAAGTTGTGAGAATCCTCTCACGAATCTCCTGTAGTACGTAAAAATGCCCAAGAACCCCCTCAACTCAGTCACATTCCTGGGTGTTGGCCAATCCAAAATGGCCCTAATCTTCTCCTGGTCTCCGTCCTCTAAGCCAATCACATGCCCAAGGTACATCTTTGTCAATCCAAACTCACATTTGGACATCTTCGCATACAGTTGTTGCTCCTCTAGTATGTGAAGTACTACCTCCAAATGTTGAAGGTGCTCCTCCCACATCCGGCTATAAATGAGTATGTTGTCAAAGAAGACAAGGACAAAGCACCGCAACTGCCCAAGAAATACATGGTTCATACAAGACTAAATGTAGCTTGAGCATTGATTAGCCCAAAGGGCATCACCGAGAACTCAAAATGTTCGTAGTGGCAACGAAAGGCAATCTTAGGAACGTTCTTCTCCCTCACTCGAATCTGGTGGTACCCCGAGTGCAGATCTATCTTAGAGAAGTATTTCGCTCCTCTAAGCTCATCCATCAACTCATCAATGCGCGGAATAGGGTACATGTTCTTCAATGTCTTTTTATTGAAGGCCTTGTAGTCAATGCACATGTGGAGGGTCCCATCCTTCTTCTTCACCTACACCACAGAAGAAGCAAAGGGACTCGAATTGGGCTTGATGTGCTCCAATCTTAGCAACTCCTGAATGGCCCTCTCAACCTCATCTCGATAGGCTTTGGTATGCTTATACGGGATCATGATAACTGCGTGCACTCCCTCCTCCAACTCGATAGTGTGTTCGAACCCTCAGCTTGGTGGCCTTCCTAGAGGGAGATCCCCAAAACCCCCATGATGCCTCTCCAATAGGGCTTGTATGTCTAGGTGCACTGGCTGTGGCTGGGCCCCTATCTCCTAAATCCTCAGCTCAACCGCCCATTATATGTCCCCATGGCGTAGATCTAACTCCATCTGGTGTGTTGAAATTGTCTGGGGTGGGAAAGAGTGCATCCCCCTCAACAATACTAGCTTCCCATCTGGCCCCATAAACTCCATATCTAACTTCTGCCAGTCAGTGGTGACCCTCCCCAATGAGTATAACCACTGGACACCCAACACCACGTTGGTCTCTAGGATATCAACTACAAAAATTGATCATTGACCAAGTAGTTCCCCATCATCACAGTCAACCGGAGAGCGTACTTTGTGCACTACATGGTCCGATCTCCTGGCACCAACAAGAACCCCTCAAATGTCTCTTTGTGGATGCCCCTACACTCCACCATCTGGGAATCAATAAAGTTGTGGGTGGCCCCACTGTCTACCCGAATTGAAACTCATTGCCCCTGTACCGTCCCCCTAATCCTAAGTGTCAAATACTTCGAAACTCCATGAACGAAATGAAGCAAGAACTCCCCCTGATGGGGCAAACGGTACCCCTCTAAGTGGTAGTAGTGGTGGTGGTGCTCCCCCTGATGATGGTCCTCCCTCATCTTCCAGATCTGCTCGAACCTCAAACTCCTCAACCGACTCACTATCTGAATACACTTCAATGTAGTGGGCCTTGCCCTTGGTGCACTTGTGCCCAGGTGCCTAGGGTTCTTGGCACGCAAAGCACAAATTCCTCCTCCTAAGGTCACTTTAGGTCTCCTCGTCCCGCTGACCACGTCCTCCATCCCTATAGGGTGGTATACTATCTCAGTTCCCCTATGGTGCAGTGGTTCTAGTGGGGACAAAGGCGCGAGTCTTGGGCACAATGTCAATCATATGGGTCCTGGAGATAGTATCCATCAAAGATGTGGGCTTGTAGGCCCTCACCCAACCATGCAATGGCTCTGGTAGCCACTCCACAAATAGCATGATCAACCGAACCTCTAAAATGCTAGTCACCATCACTCCTAGTCCCTAAAACTCTGTAATGTATGCCTTTGCGCTGCCAGTTTGCCTCAGATGGGCTAACTCCCTGAAATGTAACTTTGGGTCTTTCCTCTCAAACCTCTCCAACAGCCTCCGGGTGAAATCTGTGTAAGAAGTGATGTGAATATGTCCCAACATGATTAACCCATGGTACCACCACTCTTAAGCATCCCCTTCCAGATGAAGGGTAGCAAATCGAATAGCATCGATCTCCCGAATGGAGTTCAGTTGAAGTATGTATCTAGCTTCTAAACCCAAGCCCCGGCATCCAATTGTTCCAGTGCAAGAACTCTAGTGAAGCTGACAAGAATTATTGTTATGTCTTTTGCATAATTTTGTGTAATCAATTTTTAAAATAGTACTCTTGTGGGTATAGAAGAGGGCCTTTGGAAATATGTTAGAACTTATAATTCTATTTTGCACTTTGTCCTCCCTTTTTTTTTTAAGGGATAATCAGTGCTCCGGATGTCAAAGCCACAACTTTTTTACTTTAATATAAAACATAATTGTGACAATGAAATCATGTGTAGTAATGTTGGAGACCTCAACTTAGGACCAACAGTAGAACACTGATAGAGCTCATAGAGGTATCTGGAACGTGAATCCTTCAAGGACCTTGGTCCTGAAGTCATATTGTTGTATGAAACTAACAAAACTTATGTTCCCCAAGGAGATCTGGGAATTAGGTTGATGCAAGAACTCATAACTCCAAAGTTTTTGGAAACATTGAATTAACCAAGACATTGACAAATTCACATGACACAAAGCTTGTCACAAGTTGCACACATATTTAAAGGTCCCATAATGGATTCGTGAAACAAGGGGGCCTGTGAGAAATATGTAAAGGTTATGGAGAAGTTTTCTTTCATATTGCTCAGTGCTCGAACTCATATCTCAAAGCTCGCGGTTGCTGCTTGAGTATTTAAATTCCACGTTTGACGACCACACTTTGTTTCCGAAGTTGAATCATTACCAACGTGCCCTGTGCCAGAGTTGGCTTTGGCCAGAGTCCACAGAAAAACATGGGGGCACTCATTGCACCATTGGTCAAGATGAAGTTGGATGGTCGCAAATGAGGTCAAAGGATGGAGAAGGGATTGGAGTGATTCATGAAGATTGTGATTATAGCTTATTCTCAAAGTGTTTCCCTTTGGATTTGATTTGGTGATAACTTAGAAGTCAACCTTTTAGAGCATGATGAAGGCAAAACTACGATATAAATGAGTTCAGCCACCAGTAGTATCGTGTTTAAAACTTAAGTATTGAAGAAGGAAGCCACAATTCGTATCCATTTTGAAAGGATGCGATAGTTACAATTCTTTGACTTCTAAAATTTAGAAGGAAAAAAAAAAGCACATTTGCTTTTGTATCAAGGAGATGTTTAGTCCCAATTTTTTTGCTGTAACCAAAATTTTTCATCTCATACTATATCCGTATACAAATTCAACCTCGATTACTATGTCTTCAACATGGCATCATCATAATGGAAGTGATCTCATTCAAGCCTTGTCCTTTAATTTGTAATCTCTACTGAGAGGACTGAAAATTCTCTGCTCCATAGACATTTGTCCAACTAAAGGTTTGAAATTCTTTTGATTTCTTTGTCTACTATAGATGAAACTTGTTATCAAACAACTTGCTACAACATAATATTTTCTTCCAGTACCATCATTACATTCTTAAAATTTTTGAAGCCCCTAAACTTCTTATATTCACATACAATTTCCCTTCACCATTTTAATCGCCTTACTCGAGTCTCTTTCCGGGATTCCATAAACATGGTTGCCATGTCTCTATTTAAACAAATCTTCAGCACCAACACTAGAAATTGGATACATTTTTCAAGAGTTGTCGCAAATGAACAAACATCCAAGAATTACCAACTTTGTATGGTTGTAAATAAATCCCCATCCCATCTTCTTTCCCTTCTATATTTTGAGGCTCCATCAAACTTAAGCTTGAAGAAGCCTCTGCATATTCTCATTAATATAATAAATCTTTAAAGTGGGGTTTCTTGAGATCTGTCCTTCAATACTCAATGGTGCATTTCTTAATATTTGTCTTTCAGTACTGAATGTTGCATTACCAAAAATTATTTTAGCAACACTGCTCCATTTCGATTTTCAAGCCTCAATGCCAGATATTATTTTTCTAGAAGCCTCATGAGAGGTAGAAGGAAAGCACAATAGAAGTAGGAGGATGTGGGCGATGAATGGAAATATTTTTGTATCCAAATTGTTAGGAAGGTGCACTTATTGGTACATGAATGATATCCTACTACTTACTGTACATAAATCCAGGTCACAATCATGAAATGTATAAACCAACTTAATTTGTTGATACTGAGCAAGAATGAGGCAATAGAAGGATTACAAACTTGGATTATCTATTCTTCTTCCAGCCAAAGAATAGTAAGCCAAAATATGCACTGATCAGTTTCCAAACATTACTTCCATTTCAATCAAGTTCATCCCATGTCTTTCTAAGAGGTGTTGTAAACTCTACGTTCCAAAATGGTCATAATGTAGACAAACATTTGTCACCTATTTTAATTTTTTTGTATCCTTGCTCCCCGATATACTTCAATGAGTTTAGGTTCAACATTGCAACCACTATTGCAAACTCGGTGAAATGGAAACCTCTCATTTCAACTCTTTCCAGATTTAATAATCCATTTGAAAGTTCAAGGAGATCTTAGTCATATTCTCCATAAAACCTAAGAGAATACAACTTCTCTTTGCATTCTTTTTCCCAATATAACCAAGTCTTGTATATGTAAATTTCCTAGGCCTTAAGTACAAGTCAAATCTGTTCAACTTTCCACACCCATGTAATAGATACATAAATCGATTATCAAGTGGCAAATGAGTGATTTGTTATTTTTTATCCAACAAAACAAAACAGACGTCCCTAATATTTTTTGCAACATTTTTAAATGGTCATCAATTCCAAGTTGTGTATGTTTGTAACGTAAAAAACAATAAAAACTCTAAATTGAAGCAACCTTGGCTATGGTAGAAATCCCTGTATGAAAAACTAAACTTTGCTCACCATCTTCAACTTCTTCTTCTCCATGCTCTACTCTCATTATGCTTAACCTTTGCAGAAAACAACAACTTTTAACTCTTTGTTTCCATTTCCACTTCTTATATCTTGAACTTCAAGACCAGTGCACAAACTATGTAACTCATAATGACTTTCTATGTTCAAATATGTCAACCGTAATGAGCATTTGTTTTGGGCTATTTTACTGCAGTTGGTAATATCAACTAATTTGAGATTGTTTCCATATCTAGTATATCCACTATTATCAACATCAATCAATAATAGTTTAAGATTAACATTCTTGCAATAGTCAAATGATTTTCATATTCAGTGTCTCCATATTCTTCAACTCTTGTGGAAGTGCATTGCAACAGGGGAAACTAATATTATTTATCCTGATGGAAGTTTTTTTCCCCAATCTTTTGGGATCTATACCTTCATATCAGTGTTCACCTTACATATTGCATCTATCCTCTAGCAGAATTACTCACCTGATTGGGGAACAAGTTTTCTTATATTTTTTTCCTTGTGGGTTCTCGCTGGGCATTTATTGTCCTTTGCAGGTGATGGGAATATTTTTATGGATGCTCCAAACTATATGTCCAGTCACCTATACTCCTCTGTGGTCCTCAAATGATCCTTAACAATTTTTTATCAGAATCTAAAATTCTGAGCAGGAAGGAGTATTTCTAGGCTGCGATTAGCATTACTGGGCACACACTCACTGGTTTCTGTGCTATGGCTCGACCCTTTTGTTGGGGCACATTTCTGCGCATAAATTGAGAATGTTCGAGTTACAGGCAACATGACTCCATTTGTGGATGAATCCATGTGGCTCTATAATTGAACTACCTTCTACCTAAGGTTTGGACCTGCTTAGGATTTCTTCAATACCTGTGGCTTGGGATTCTGACATCAAAATCCTTCAAATAAGCTCCATTGGACAGTTCGAAAATTTTTGTAACAGGTATGATGTATTTTGACGATTGAAGTTTTTCTACTCCTTCCAAAGTGCATTAGAATTCTTGAACATCTGAAGTTGTGTGTAAGGGTATTGTTCCAGTATGATTCAACCCCAATAAATTCCTTGTGTAATGCTCACAAGATGGATCTCCTTGCCAAGAAATTTGACATTAAGAATTCCCGACACTAAACTCTATTACAGACTTGAGATAGTTTGTGGAGGCAGTTTATTCCTGGACAAAACTGGAGCAGCATTTGAGGTATGTTTTAATATAGACCTGAAGCATCGGTGACCTGTGCTAAGGCCTAATCAGACAGTACACAAATCAACTATTTGAAGACCATTCCATGGTAAAATCTGTGGTATTCCAACAATGATATGTCACTATACCTAGCAACACTTTAAAGATTGTAGCAGATCGAAGATTGACAATCTATCCTAAATTGAAGCAATAGGCATTGGAGAATCCTTTTTCTATGAAGTGACATCTTAAGGACGAAATTATTACAACCACATCAATCCTTGAGGTTGTATCAGTGACATTTTTTTTTCATTAAGATTCAGTTGCCAAACAAGCAAAGGGTTGCAGAGGACAGAAGTATTGTTGACTAAAATAGTGATCAAGCGTTGTTTTAAGCAGCAGAAATCAGATTGACAAAGTGCAGCAGAGTGTAAGAATTAAGAAAATTTGGTTTCTTACAGTGCCCATTTGAAATGACTCTTTGAGAGTCTGAACTTCTCATGATGAGCTTTATATGATTGGAAGAGAATGACGTCATACAAGACTGAGCAAGAATCTGAGATAAAGGTTGGCAGCAGTCTTGCAAACAGTGATGGCATGATGACAGTAATATGGAAATAAGGCAGTGACTGTATTCTTGACTTAAATACAGTGACGTTGGGGCATAGCAAGGCAAGGCAGTGACATGTTAACCTTTTGACTATGTTGACTAAGGAATAGTGTCCAGTATGACAATAGGGCTTTGTCAATATTATGTGGCATAATAACCTTCAGAGAGTGGATGTGAATCACAAGATGAGAAGCCAGCAAACGGATTAGAATACAACCTTTAGATCTCATAAAGAAAACGGAATGATGCATATAGCAGAGAACTGTGCCTGAAGCAAAAAGCATATAACCAAAAAAAAGTGCACCTCAGATTCTTTCCATCTAAGTGGGTATGTCTATATCCGGATCTCTGAAAGGATACAAAGAAAAGAAGTGAATCAATTAAGAAATGTTTTTCTGTCGTTATGATTCTGTCCAAGCCTTCATTTGCAGGCTCAAAGGAGATGGCTGCAGCTATTAAGCCTGAGCTATAGTTGATGATAGTCTTCTGAAAGTTCAAAGGAAGTAGAAGTATTTCAGAAAACTGGGAAAAGCTATATATCAACTCCTCTTCATAAAGAAATAGTTGAACGAGCTAATATCTCCTCTTGTCCATTGATTATTTTAAGAAAACTGTCCATGTAATTAGGACTGATAACCAGTTTCAGATGTCTCACTGGGCAAGATCTCTTTTCAAATATTCTGAGGGAGCTATAATTCAGGGGGAGCTGATGTTTTCTTTAGCTTTAAGCAGAATTTGTTGATTCAGACATTTTGCAGGTACTCTGAGGTACGCTATCAAAATTGCTGAAGCACAAGTATGATGAATAGTAAATTTATAATTCATCTTAATTTATAAGACTGAAGTCTGGAAGCTTCGTTTAGGCTGTACATCGAAAGCAGTCAGCCATGTACTTTGGTTAGGCATACGAGATATAGCTTAAATAACTCTCTACAAAAAATAGTGTCTTGAAGAGAGCCAAGGGGACTTTCCAACTGACAATACCAAGTTAATATGTTTCATTGATCCCATAGGCCAGAGAATGACCATTCATTGACCACTCAAAACCCACTCTCTACATTGTTGTGCCAATAGGCATATTACCACAAATATTCTAACCTTATAAGTTATTATACGTGATAGTAGGCAGCCAAGCACTCTCAAGGCACAAGATTCGAATAAGTAATTGAATATACAAAATAGATAAGAACATACTTGGTAGAAGATAGTAGACACCCATGAGGCATGAGATTCAAATCATAGGAATCAAAGCTATCATCATACTTTCATGGGAATTATAGTAGCTACCTAAACACCCTTGAAGCATCAACTCCAAATGATAACTCATCTAGTGCAATAGTATCCATAATAAATGAATAAATGAGAACATAGTTGATATAAATCATCCAAGCACCTCCCAGGCATGGCATCGACATAATAGGAATTACTTCTATAATCATATTTTCTTGTGCTTGGTCCTAGTTACCCAGGCATCCTGTAATATCCCGTGTGCGGGTAGGCCCCGCAGCCACGTGTCCGGGTCTATGTAATGAGGGGTGTTGCGCAAGGGCTCCCGCCCTCAGATGCTCCGGTGGGGTTAGGCCCACCCTTAACACCCTGGGATGCCGCCCTCACTAACAGTTCGAGCTTTTGGTGTAGTGGTTGGGCCTTTGTGGTATCAGAGCCGAGGTCTCGAGGTCGAGACTCGTCTCCGTGGTGGGGTATGTCTGTTAGGGTGCTTAGGCTGACCTCACTGATGAGGGTCACCAGGGGCCTTGACGCGGCTATAGGGGTCTACGAGGCTGTTTAGCTGCGGGGCTGTTTAGCTGCCGTCCTCGAGATGCTCCGGTGGGCTGTTGAGCTCACCCTTAACACCCTGGGATGTCGCCGTCACTAATAGTCCGGGCTTTTGGTGTAGCGGTTGAGGCTACTTGGTATCAGAGCCGAGGTCTCGAGGTCGAGACTCGCGGAGCGTGGTGGGCTGTAATATCCCTGTTTAGGGCAGCCTCCCTGTTGAGGGTCTGGTGGGGCCTTACACGGCTATGAGAATTACTGCGGGGGTACCCATTGCATTTTGCGGGGGCCCATTTAGCTGCCGTCCTCGAGATGCTCCGGTGGGCTGTTGAGCTCACCCTTAACACCCTGGGATGTCGCCGTCACTAATAGTCCGGGCTTTTGGTGTAGCGGTTGAGGCTACTTGGTATCAGAGCCGAGGTCTCGAGGTCGAGACTCGCGGAGCGTGGTGGGCTGTAATATCCCTGTTTAGGGCAGCCTCCCTGTTGAGGGTCCGGTGGGGCCTTACACGCTGCCGGGGTCTGCGTAATTGGAGGACTGCGCGAGGGTCCCCGTCCCGAGATGCTCCGTGGACGCCAAGACCCACCGCCAACACTGAGGATGCCGCCCTCACTATTGGTTCGAGCTTTTGGTGTGATGGTTGGATCCTCGCGGCCTTGAGCGGGGTCTCGTGGTGGGGACACCTTGGACGTGGTGGTGTGTCTGTTTGGGGCGGCCGTCTGTTGAGGGCTCGGTGAGCCCTGACACGCCCGAAGATACACGTAATTGGGGGTAACGCAAGGGTCCCCGTCCTCGAGATGCTCCAGTGGGTTGTTGAGCTCACCCTTAACACCCTGGGATGCCGCCCTCACTAACGGTTCGAGCTTTTGGTGTAGTGGTTGGGCCTTTGTGGTATCAGAGCTGAGGTCTCGAGGTCGAGACCCGCGGAGCGTGGTGGGCTGTAATATCCCTGTTTAGGGCAGCCTCCTTGTTGAGGGTCCGGTGGGCCTTGACACGCTGCCGGGGTCTGCGTAATTGGGGGACTGCGTGAGGGTCCCCATCCCGAGATGCTCCGGTGGGCCTTAAGACCCCACCCTTAACACCCTGGGATGCCGCCCTCACTAATAGTTCGAGCTTTTGGTGTAGTGGTTGGATCTACGAGGTATCAGAGCCGAGGTCTCGTGGTCGAGACCTGTGGAGCGTGGTGGGCTGTAATATCCCTGTTTAGGGCAGCCGTCCTGTTGAGGCTCCGGTGGGCCCTGACACGCCCCGAGGTCTGCGTAATTGGGGGACTGCGCAAGGGTCCCCGTCCCGAGATGCTTCGGTGGGCTGTTGAGCTCACCCTTAACACCTGGGCCCCTCACCCTCACT
>JAXQQM020062268.1:0-51890 GCA_034641835.2 Pinus albicaulis | reverse complement strand
AAAACATCAAATTCACTGTCATTTGTCTCTCACTACATTGAGCTACCACTTCCACAACTCGAATTCTCAGTTTGGAGGGTGAAATATTGATTTTTTTGGTGGCACTGCGCTTCTACACAAGAGGTGCTGCAGTTGTGTAACTAGCGTTGTGAATCTGCTAAGTGCGTTACGCATCTTGAAGAGAGGGTGATGCGCATCTCCCAAAGGCGCTGCACATCTGGCCTTTTTTCTCAGCAAGCTCCAAAACTCATGCAAATTTATTCTAACCTCCAACAAAGGTTCTTATCACCTTTTAACAAGTAAGTGAGACACATTTCCCACCGCCTTGCATTCTTCAAGAGCATTTTCATGGTGTTTAAGTTTTCATGCAAAATTTGGAATTTGTCTAGTTAAAAACCCTAATATCATTCCCTCATTCCCAATTTGGTACCCTAAGACCACACATTTCCTTCCCACATCACAATGAAACCCATCCCTACCCCTACATTACTATATTTGTATCCCTAAATCCTTTTTTCCCTAAACCCTAAGTCCTAGGCATGTCAATTTCCTAGGAAGCCATTGCCATCAAACTTGCAATAAAATTACTACTCCCAATTCCATAAAATTTTTAACCCCCCACCACATCCATAAGTTTATTAATCCTTTCCCCTATCTTCCTAAATTTTCATACCCCATTCCTCACTCCCTAAACCTATCCCCACTTCCATTTCCTCATCCCTAGGTTTTCTAAACCAAAATACCATGGAGGAGGAAGAAGAGAGGGTGGAAAGAAGGCCACACAAGGGAGGAAGGATTCTTAGACTTGAGCCCACGAACATCAGAGAACTAATGGCATCTCCCATTACTGTCACTTGTTTCAAGCATGTAGGATGCTTTCATTTTTGTGAAATGATACAAAGAGTCCAACGCCACCCTGTTTTGAGAAGAATTTTCATATCAAATCTTCAAGATAATCAGGGGACCCTTGCTGGTGTGAATTTCATCATATCATCAACCATAATTGCAGCTACCGTTGGAATTCAAAATGTAGGTGTGAAGTGGTTCAAGTCCAGAGAATTGGATGATCACTATTATGAGTCATACATCAAGGCAAGGTACAAAAATGAAGTAAAGAAAATATTTCCTTTCAATTACCTCCTTGATATGTATGCCCCCATGATGAAAATAATCATGAATTACTTCTCTTGTGAAGGAACATTCTCCAGAATTTACATCTACCATATTAGACTTCTCATGCACTTCATAAGGGTCAACATGTTCAATATTCCATATTTTCTATTCAGAAGCATTGATAAAATGACATACATTGTACATAATAGATATTATGACAAATAGATGAACAACCTCTCTCACCACTCTGTCATTAAGATCATTGTCCTCCATCATCTTAATAAGTTGAACATCTCATGGGACACTTCCATTGCCAATGACATATTCACTACTTCAGAAGCTCAACATGTTAAAGATGTGCCTCCCCCATATCATCCTACTACATCTATTCCTCCATATCAGCCCACAACACGTACTTCTTCATCATATCATCCTACTAGAACCATTTCATCACCATCATCACTATTTCAGAGTCAGATTGGGTCACCTAGCAGGGTTATGGTGAGCAAGCCTAAAATGGTTGAAATGGGCACATTGGCTAGAAAATATCAGAGAGGGAATAAGCAGGTGTTTTCTCCACAGATTTTGGAAGGGACCTTGCCTTCTTCATCAGAAAATTAGGTATAGAAGGGAAAGCAAAATATGACATAGACATATGTTCATGAGGAAGTCAGGCACGAGGAGGAAGACCTCCATGAGACTGAGACAAAATTTGAGCTAGTTGACTTCGATGAGCAGGATGGTCATGAGGCCTCCAGTTTGATTGTCAAAGAGAAGGATGCCCAAATTAGAGAGCTTCAGAATAACTTAGATAGATTTAAGTTTTTCATTTATTTTCTTAAGTAGGAGAATAAGCAGCTGAAGGATAAGCAAGATCTCATGGATTTAGAGCTACTTAAAAAAAGGAAAGGTAAAGTTATGATGCCACTTACTGACCCTAACCATGATGACATCCAAAACAATATAAAAAGACCAAAAACAAGGGGTCTTAATATGGCTTTATAGCAGCTGAGAATTGAAGATGAAAAACTCACTTTTGAAGAGAGGATTGCCAAGAAGGTTGAAGATGACAGAGAAACATGGCTTGATAGGGTCAACATCAATCTTGAGAAACTCCTCCACAAGGAAAAAAAGGACAACAAGATGCTCAGAAAATTTTCAAACAGGTACATCACAATAAAAAATGTTTGTAACATCAAACTCAAGAAATTGCAGGAGAGACATAAGAAAACCCTAGCCAAGGAAAAGGAAGGAGACAAACTTGAAATTCTTGTTGAGGCCTCACTCCATGCTTAACATACATCATGAAAAATCATTTCACAATGTTTTGCAAATTTTTGGGCAATTTTGAATATTTTGAAGTTTTTTGTGCACTTTTGAGAGTCACTAGACAGTTTGACTATTAAAAGCGCTACGCCCTAGGCGTTGCGCTTTTCCTAGAGACCTCCATTGGTCAAACCAAGACCACCATTGGATTCATAAGGCCCTATACATCAAATTTTGACTATTGGCACATCAAATTTGGACATTCTGACAGGGATAAATGGACAAAAACATCCAAAAAATCATGTTTCTGCCCTCTTTTTGAGCCTGATGCTTTGCTTTTGACCAGTCTTGGGAGATTGACTTTTTGGAGGGAAAAATTATGTCACTTTTGGAAAATATGCACATATTTGGAAATTAGATAGGACACACTTTCCAATGAGCTATCCAGAGCTCAATTTTGACTTCAGGAAGGCCTCCAAAACTAACCTTGAAGTTAGAATTGCACATCTACTTTAGGCGCTGCACATTTGCTTCAGGCGCTGCGCCTTTGCCAGTTACCTGATATTTTATAGTTTTCGAGTTTTTCTCAATTGTTGATAACATTTATGAGTTTTGATGATGTAACTCATGTATGTAATTTTAATAATGGTATTTATGAGTTACCTAGGGGTAAATATATTAGGTAAAACTCTTTGAGAGGATAAATGAATCAGTTTCACTAAAGATAGGGATGAGTCAGTTTGACCACCCTACACTCTAGGTTTCAGTTCAGATTTTGGTGGATCAGCTCCACAACTCAAGGATTTGACCCCTGAGGTTGGGAGAAGCTGTTTGATGGTTCTATATTTCACTTCTGGAATCATTTCACAAGTTGGATGTTGTTGTATTGATCAGAGACACTAGTGTATTCATATTTTGGTAGGAATATATTGGATGAGTTGCAAATATTCTTTAGGGATTCATGTGGTATTATACTTTGGCATATTTTCTTCTTCAGTTTCATATGTATGAATTTTTAGTATTTTCCATGTTCATTTCAGCTCTATGATATGTTGATTTCTCAAGTTTGATAGGAATAATACATCTCTTATGCTATGTTTTGGGAGAATCACCATAATTTGTTGAGTTTCTTCAGTTTAGAATGAATACATGCATTGTCATGCTCTTTTTAGAAACTCACCAGTCTGATCCTTCTCACCCTAAAACCCTAAACTGTTAAAGTGCTTACCTACCTTGCCCCATTAGATGTCTGCAATTCTGATCTTATTTTCCCTAACCTAGTTACCTCTTTGACCTAATTCACTCATCCAACACCTAAATCAACCAATAAAAACCTATTCGCCAATATACCAAGCCTAAAACCTAATTTTATCTAGCCCTCTTGGCTGTGATCCCTTATATAGAGCCCTCTACTGCCTAGTAGGGCTAACTACTTGGCTAAGCTTGGTTTGTATTTACCTTTGCTGGTCTCTTCTCAGCCTTAGAGATCTGGTGGAGTGCTAACATCTTTGAGACCATACTAGGGAGGAAAGTGACAGATCTTCCCTAGGACGAGAATCATCAAAGATTAGATCTGACTGTTGATGGTGGACAACGGTCAGATGCATATGAAGCCTGAATCATTCACATGGCGACTCCAGTATCGAAGAATCCAAAGGTTCAGAATTTTCATGGCGACTCCACTTTTCAAGAACCAACAGTTTGAACATATTATTGGTGAACACAAGGCTGTGACAATGGATTTTATTGCTTGAAGGTATGCTCCTATGAATCGATCTCATATTCTTGGTTTTCTGAATCGTATTCCTTGTATAGATTGCAAATTAGGACTGTCAAAGTTTAAGGGTTAGGATGGTGAAGATGCTAGTTTGCATTTGGTCAAATTTCATTTTCATATTCACAGAATAAATATTGAGTTTCCTGAATATTGTCTGATGAAGATTTTTATGGCTACCTTGGTGGAAAAAGAGAGATCATGGTATGAGATTCTACCATCTGGTAGTTTATATTCTCTAAAGGAATTTCATTCAGTTTTCTTTCAACATTATCAAAGTTCTAATTCTTCCTTGTCGATGATTTATAGTTTTTGTGAGATCTATGATAATTTCATTGAGTTTCTTGAAAATTTCTATGGGGATGAAGATTTTCTAGATGATGAGATCATAGAATCCCTATATGATTTTTCCTCCCAACAAGAATCAATAGATTCCTCCTTGGATGAAAAATACTGGGACCAAGAAAGAGAAATTCCTATTCGTGATATTGAAAATGAAAATCATCAAGCCAATATTAACTACTATAAAACTAAAGTTTCTCCTCTGTCTGAAGATGAGATAGATCAACTCTTGAATGGTCATGTTATAACCCAAGTTAATGCAGGTTTGCAGTGTTCACATAGTCAGGAATGTGTTAGTGAAACTTCTTCTACCATTGAAAATGAAAATTTGAGTTTAAATGATGACAGTCATGAGACTGATGAAACTATTTAGGAAGTTGTTGTGAGTAAGCCAATTTGTGATGATGATTTCCTGCAAAGAGATTAACTAACAAGGACTATCTTCTTTCATGAAGAGGATAAGGCTATCATGTTTAACAATATTGAAGTATGCTTTCTGTTCAAGGATGATACAGACTATAAATTTGAGTATGAGCCTAAGAGAGACAACTTTCAAGTGATAGAGTCAGGGTTTCCCGTGCTTTAGGAATTTGCAACCAACACTCAGATACTAGAAATTCATACTTCCCCATGCCCTCTTATGGATCAAAAAACAAGTGTTCTTTCAGATCAGAATGAAGAGTGTGCTTGTGTTTTTTCTGGATCTCAAGACAAGGTAACATTTCATATTTTTGAAGATCCTCTTACTGATTTGCTGCAGTTAGAAGGGAAGATGTATTTTATTGTTTTCATGGACCAGAAGCACATGTTGAGTGGACACTTGGAGTGGCCTAGTTTTTGTTTTTTCTTCTTGCTCGATGAAAATGAGAGACAAATTTTAGTAAGTAGCCATCTTTTAGATTGGTTACACTGGAAGGGTCACTTCACATGATTGTACATATGTCTTTAGCAGGCAGGTGGTTGTTATCAAGATTTTAAGCCCTCAAGTCTCGGTTATATGCTACGATCAATAAGTTTAGTAAGTTTTTCAAAGTCAAGTCAGTCCAGGACAAGTCAGTCTTGAGTCAATTTTTAAATTTAGTTTTCATTCAGTTTGATTTTGTCACAAATCAGTTATAGTTTTCAGTTTTCAGTTTGTTTTTAGTTTTTGACTCCATGCCCAATGGATAGGCACTTGGTCTACGGTGTTCTTGGAAACTCCAAGGAGCTACCATCCCCATCTGGAGCCAATGTTCATGTTAGTATTTTCATCCTTCCGCTAGTGATAAAAATTAAATCTTTCATGTCATTTTAGGGGTCCCACTCAATTTTTTTTTATCATTCCACTAGGTCATGCAAAAATTTGGTCACTTGGTGTAGATTTTCATCAAATTTAACTGTTTTCAAAAATGTCATTTCATCACTTAATGGCTCACTTTGTCACTTACTGAGAGTCCATTATTTCATGAGATTACATCACCTATTCAGTCATGTCAACATTAATTCCAGTCAGTCAAGGTTTCCATTAGGTTTTAGGGTTTTCAAGGTATAATAACACAACATTACCATTGCATAAGACCAACAAGTAAGAGAGTGATTATATAAACTTCTCTTTACCATGTAAAGATGATTTGTAAGGAGAAATTTTCATTTCAAGATGTAGTTTTGATTTCAAAATGTAATTTTGATTTTTTATTATGTAATTTTATGTCACTCAGATTGTAATAAGTTCATGGCTCCCAAGCTACCAACTCAAAATTTTCATATGCCAAAGCATCAAAATGTCAAATTTTAAAGTGTCTTGATCTAATCAAATGATCATTTGTCAAATAATTAATTGATAGTGAAATGGTAAAGTTTCAAAGTTTAAAGGAGAATGTAAAAAAGGTAAAATGGGTCCCAAGGCCCAAAACATCAAATCTACCTAGTATAAATCTCATCAAAACATCAAATTCACTCTCATTTGTCTCTCACAACATCGAGCTATCACTTCCACAACTCAAATTTCCAGTTTAGAGGGCGAAATATTGAATTTTTTGGTGGCGCCGCGCTTCTGGACAAGAGGCGTTGCAATTCTGTAACTAGTGTTGCGCATCTGGTAGAGAGGGCACTACGCATCTCCCAAAGGCGCTGCACATCTGGCCTTTTTTCTCAGCAAGCTCCAAAAGTCATGAAAATTGCTTCTAACCTCCAACAAAGGTTCTTGTCACCTTTTAACAAGTAATTGAGACACATTTCCCACCTCCTTGCATTCTTCAAGAGCATTTTCATGGTGTTTAAGTTTTCATGCAAAATTTGGAGTTTGTCTAGTTCAAAACCATAATATCATTCCCTCATTCCAAATTCGGTTCCCTAAGACCCAAAATTTCCTTCCCACATCATAGTGAAACCCATCCCTACCCCTACATTAGTATATCCCTATCCCTAAATATGTTTTTCCATAATCCCTAAGTCCTAGGCATCTCAATTTCCTAAGCACACATTACCATCAGACCTGTAATAAAATTACTACTCCCAATTCCATTAGCTTTTTAAACCCCCACCACCTCCCTAAGTTTACTAATCCCTTCACCTATCTTCATAAATTTCCATACCCCGTACCCCACTCCCTAAACCTATCCCCACTCCCATTTCTTCATCCTAAGGGTTTGTAGACCAAAATACCATGGAGGAGGAAAACAAAGACTACATGGAGGAAGAAGAGACGGAAGAAATAACGGCACATAATGGAGGAAGGATTCTTATAATTGAGCCCACCAACAGTAGATAACTAATGGCATCTCCCATGACTGTCACTTGATTCAAGAATGTAGGATGCTTTAATTTTTGTGAAACGTTAAAAAGAGTCCAACACCACCCTATTTTGAGCAGACTTTTCATATCAAATCTTTAGGATAATCAGGTGACCCTTGGTGGTGTGACTTTCACCATATAATCAACAATCATTGCAGCTGCCACTAGAATTCCAAATGTAGGTGAGAATTGGTCCAAGTCCAGAGACTTCAATGATCACTATTATGAGCCATACAACAAGCCAAGGTATAGAAATGAAGTAAATAAAGTTTTTCCTTTCAATTACCTCCTTGATAGGTATGTCCCAATGATGAAAATCATCATGAAGTACTTCTCTTATGAAGGAAGTTTATCCACACTTTATATCTACCATATTAGACTTCTCATGCACTTCACAAGGGGCAAGGTGCTCAATATTCCATATTTTTTATTCAGGAGCATTGATAAAATGGCATACATTGTACCTAAGAGAGATGATGACCAGAAGATGAAAAACCTCTCTCACAACTCTCTCACCAAGATCATTTTCCTCCATCATCTTAATCATGTGAACATCTCATGTGAAAATTTAATTGCCAATGACATCTTCACTGCTCCACAAGCTCAACATGTTGAAGATGTGCCTCCCCCATCTCATCCTACTACATCTACTCCTCCATCTCAGCCCACAAAACATACTTCATCGGCTCATCCTACTAGACCCATTTCATCACCATCATCACTATTTTGGAGTTAGATTGGGTCACCTAGTAGGGTTATGGTTAATAAGCATAAAAGGGTTGAAATGAGAATATTGGCTAGAACATATCAAAGAGGGCATAGGCAGGTGTTTTCTCCACAGATTGTGGAAGGGACCTTGCCTTCTTCATTGGAAAAGTAGCTACATAAGGGAAAGCAGAAGATGACAGAGACATATGATCATGAGGAAGTCAGGAATGAGGAGGAAGACCTCCATGAGACAGAGAAAATTTTTGAGCTGGTTGGCTTCGATCAGTAGGATGATCATGAGGCTTCCAATTTTACTGTGAAAGAGAAGGATGCCCAAATTAGAGAGCTTCAGAATAAATTAGATAGATCTAAGTTTGTCATATCTTTTCTTGAGCACGATAATAAGCAGCTGAAGGATAAGCAAGTTATCACAGAGATAGAGCTACTTAAAACAAATAAAGGTAAATATATGATGCCACTTAATGACCCTGACCATGATGACATCCAAAACAACAAAAAAATACCAAAAACAAGGGGTATTAAGAGAGCTTTATAGCAGCAGAGAATTGGATATGAAAAACTAAATTTTGAAGAGATGATTTCCAAGGAGGTTGAAGATGACAGAGAAACATCGCTTGATAGGGTAAACATCCATCTTGAGAAACTCCTCCACAAGGAAAACAGGAACAACAAGATGCGTAGAAACTTGTCAAACATGTACATCACAAGAAACAATGTTTGTAACAACAAACTCAAGCAATTGAAGGAGAGACATAACCAAACCCTAGCCAAGAAAAAGGAAGGAGACAAAATTGAAATTATTACTGAGGCCTCCCTCCATGGTTAGCATACATCATCAGAAATAATTCTACAAATTTTGGCAAAGTTTTGGGCAATTTTGAATATTTTGAAGTTTTTTGGGCACTTTTGACAGTCATTAGATAGTTGTCTGTCAAAATCATGACACTCTAAGCACTGCGAATTTTCTAGGGACCTCCATTGGTGAAATGAAGACCACCATAGGATTCATAAGGCCCTCTACATCGAATTTTGACTATTTTCATATCAAATTTGGACATTCTGACAAGGAGAAATGGCCAAAAACATGCAATCAATCATGTTTCTACCCTCTTTTTGAGCCCGATGCTGTGCTTTTGACAAGTCTTTGGATATTTCCTTTTTGGAGGGACAAATTAGGTCAATTTTCGAATCTAAGCACATATTTAGAAACTAGACATGACAAAATTTCCAATGAGCTATCCTGAGATCAATTGGGACTTCATGAAGGCCTCCAAAACTCACCTTGAAGTTTGCACTGTGCATGTGCTTTAGGCACCACACATTTTCTAGTTGTTTGATATTTTCCAGTTTTTGAGTTTTTCTCAGTTGTTGATAAGATTTAGGATTTTTTACTAATGTAATTAATGGATGTAAATTTCATAATGATATTTATGAGTTGTGTAGGGGTAGATACATAAGTTAAAACTCTTTGAGAGAATGAATGAATGATTTTCACTAAAGTTAGGGATGAGTCAGTTTGACCACCCTACACTGTAGGTTTCAGTTCAGACTTTGGTGGATCAGCTCCAAAACTCAAGGAATCTATCCGTAAGGTTGGGAGAAGTTTTTTGATGGCTAATATTTCACTTCTTGACTCATTTCATAGGTTCGATGATGTTTTATTGATCAGATACACTAGTGTATTTAGATTTTGGCACGAATATATTGGATGAGTTGCGGCTATTCTTTTAGGATTCATGTGGTACTATACTTTGGCATAATTTCTTCTTCAGTTTCATATGTGTGAATGTTTAGTGTTTTCCATATTCATTTCAACTCTGTGATATGTTGATTTCTCAAGTTTGATAGGAAAAATAAATCTCTTATGCTCTGTTTTGGGAGAATCACCATAACTTGTTTAGTTTCTTCAGTTCAGAAGGAATTTATGCATTTTCATGCTCTTTTTGGCACCTCACAACTATGATCCATCTGGCCCTAAAACCCTAAAGTGTTAGACTTCATATCTATATTTCCCCATTGGATGTCCGCAATTCTGATCTTATTTTCCCTGATCTAGTTACCTCTTTGACCTAATTCACTCATCCAACACCCAAATCAACTAATAAAAACCCTTGTGCTAAGATAACTAGCCTAAATCCTACTTTTATCTATCCCTCTTGGTTGTGATACCTTGGAGAGAGCTCTCTCCTTCCTAGTAGGGCTAGCCACTTGGCTAAGATTGGTTTTTTCTAGTCTCTTCTCAGCCTCGAAGATTAGGTGGAGTGCTAATAGGAGAAATGACATGTACATGGCTTGCCTTAAATTTTATTGGAGAAATTACATGTACATGGTTTACCTTAAATTTTATGGGAGAAATGATGTATACATGGTTTGCCTTAAAGTTTATGGGTGAAATGACATGTACATGGTTTGCCTTAAAGTTTTCCTTAAATTTTATGGGATAAATGACATGTACATGGTTTTCCTTAAATTTTATGGGAGAAATGCCATATAAATGACATGTACATGGTTCCCAAAACACTAGCAAATTCCTTAAAGTTTATGGGAGAAATGACATGTACATGGTTTCCAAAAACACTAGAATTTTCCTTAAAAACATATTAAATTAAATTTTATGGGAGAAATGACATGTACACGGTTTTCCTTAAATTTTATGGGAGAAATGAGATGTACATGGTTTGCCTTAAAGTTTATGGGAGAAATGACATATACATGGTTTGCCTTAAAGTTTATGGGAGAAATGACATGTACATGGTTCCCAAAAACACTAGAAAATGCCTTAAAGTTTATGGGAGAAATGACATGTACATGGTTCCCAAAGACACTATCAAATTCCTTAAATTTTATGGGAGAAATTACATGTACATGGTTCCCAAAAACACTAGAAAATTCCTTAAAGTTTATGGGAGAAATGACATGTACATGGTTTCAAAAAACAATAGCATTTCCTTAGAAATATATTAAATGAACATTTTTTTGTAAATTCCTTAATATTTATTGCAAATGCCTTAAATTTTATTGGAGAAATGACTCCAAATGCATTTATTTAATTGAAAAAAAAAACATTGTTTTCTGATACAAAATTATGTAAATACAAATAGACAAAAATTAGAAAAATTATATATGGACTTGAGAGCTACTCCAAATGCATTTCTTTAATTGAAAAAAAAAACATTGTTTTCTCATATAAAATTATTTAAATAGAAATGCATGTCTTTTATTGAAAAAAAATTCATTGTTTTTTCATACAAAATTATTTAAATACAAACAGACGGGCAAATTAGAAAAATTATATAGACTTTAGAGATACTCCAAATGCATTTCTTTAATTGAAAAAAAGGCATTTTGTTTTAATACAAAATTATGTAAATAAAGAGAGACAAACAAACAAATCATTGTTTTTCTGATAGTCCCAATCTGGAAGTAGGATAGATATAAGTGCTTATTGATATAAAATGAGGATTCTATGAAGTAATAAAACACATCTACTTATGACTATACTTAAGAAATTATCAAATCCATGGTGATATAAGCTTAGCAAGTAATACATCATACAATATTGCCCATGTGAACTTTGGAATCAATGTATTACAGTCAATACAAGTGTGATAGTACTGGACTAGTAACATCATATTCCATGCCAAAAGAGGTACTAGTAATCAATAACCTCATATGTGAAACTGATTGGTAATAATAGTATAATGAGTCATCTAGTCATGAGTTATAGATGGCGATAGTAATGAATCACATATCAGCTTAAGTAGGTAATGATGGTGTGTTATATCCATAAGTAACATCTAATCCAAGGTCATGTATTAATATTCATTAGGGATAATATGAACTCTATACCATAGCTTAATGGAAGCTAGTACTCTTCATATCAATCAATGGAGATGTAAGGTGTGATCAGTAATGCAATAAGATATAGAGGTAATAACAGAAATCATAAAGCTCATATAAGATGTAACTAATAGTGTAACGGTGCTCATACTAACCATCTATCATCATCATGTTTATCAGTAATAGCCCGTATGTGATATCCCAAGAATTAAGGTGAAAAAAATTGTTAATGACACCAATCAAATATGGTAACTAGCTGTTCCAATATAGCTAAAGTAAGCATAGATAAGCTCTTTCACATATTCTTCATATCAATAAATGGAGATGTAAGGTGTGATCAATAATGCAGTAAGATATAGAGGTAATAAGAGTAATGATAAAGCTCATATAATATGTAACTAATAATGTAATGGTGCTCATAATAACCCTGTATCATCATGTTTATCAGTAGTATCCCATATATGATATCCCAGGAATTAAGGTGAAACAACTAAGTTAATGACAACAATCGAATATGGTAACTAGCTATTCCAATATAGCTAAAGTAGTCTTAGATAAGCTCTTTCACATACTCTTCATATCAATCAATGGAGATGTAAGGTGTGATCAGTAATGCAGTAAGATATAGAGGTAATAAGAGTAAACAAGCTCATATAAGATGTAACTAATAAATAGTGAAAGAAACATAGATAGAAACAACATGAAACTCTGAGGAAACTACCCACTTAAAGAGATTTCACTGTATCTAACTGTATTGTATATAGGGTTTGCTCCTTTATCCAACTCTGAGAATAAAAATGAAACAAGCTTCAGTGGCTAATGACTGAGCATGACCAAGGGAAAGAAACACTAGACTGCATTGTTGGAGATGGGGAGCAGAACCACTCCAACAAGGGTAATCGAGGTTCCTATGCCTATGTGTTTTTGAAGGAGTAACGTGACCAGATGGAGATGGAGATGCCATGTATTACTATTGGGTATGAGGACTCAAAGTATAGTAAGTAGTCTATCCTAGAGATAAGGAGTAAGCTAGTAGTATCCCACTTGTAATATAAAGCTGTATAAGATATGAGTGATTATAAGTATTAGAAAGTCGTGATGTGTCAAAGGTATCTAATTAAGTAAATAATACTGAAATGTTTCTCATACTAACCCTGTATAATCATGTTTATTAGTAATAGCCCATATATGATATCCCAGGGATTAAGGTGACATAACTAAGTTAATGACACCAATCGAATATGATAACTAGTTATTCTAATACATCCAAAGTAAGCTTAGATAAGCTATTTCACATATAGTTTCATCATATCACTTCTCATAGCAATGGTAATAGTATTCATGTTATGAGCCATACTTGGAAATTCAGCACACGCCGAGGAGGCAGGTGACAACGAGAAAGCTCACGCTAAGAAGGCAGAGAAGACGATGAGGATGTAGAGCAGGTAGAGCATGCCGAGAAGGCAGAGCACAGTAAGGACGCATATCAGAACCTACACAAAACCTGCAAACACAACAAACTAAAAATTAGATTTAAAAAAAAAAATCCATAAACAAAAAAAATAAACATTTACCTTACCTTCGCACCTTCGTTTTCTCCCCTCCTAGCCCCTGCAACATCGCAACACACCCAATACACTAATAGAAAACACAGATCGAAAGCACAACGAGACAACAATAGAGCTCGAAAACACATCGAGACAACAACAGAGCTCAAAAACACAGCGAGACATCAAAAAAGCTCAAAAACACATTGAGACAATAACAAACAACATAACTCGAAAGCAGGGCAAGACAACAACAAAGCTCGAAAACACAGCGAGACAACGCAACGACAACAAACAAACTGTCCGAAAACTTGTTGCGGTCTAGGGGCCTGTATATTTATAACAAATATTTCGATCGAATTATAATAAAAAGTTCGGCCAAACTAAAAGTCGACCGAACTAATAGTTCGGTTGAACTTTTGTTGACGTTTTTCCTATCTCCGGCCAAAAATATGTTTACCCATGCCATCAATATGCCGTCAATGTTAGCGGCAGAAACAATTCGGCCAAATTAATTTCAAAACTTCGGCTGAACTTTCTAAAAGTTCGACTAAACTTCCTAAAATTTCGACCGAGCTGTTGGGAAAATGAAAATTTTCAACGCGTTTCTCATGAATGTGTAACCCACTTTCTCATTTTTATGCACGTATCTACATTTAAAAAAAAAAATTGTAACAAGATTTCTAACCATAAAAATCCATCCCTACTTTATCATGAAGATTCTTAATATGTAAATATGCTTTGTTATAATACGATGAGGCAATACCATGGCTTATTAATATCACATGCCTAAAACCCATAAATAATTTCATATGAGACTTGTTCATATGACATTTTTTTAATTAATGAATTTAATTAAAAGATAAAAAAGATGTAATTACTTTGGAAATAAATATCAGCCTTTGATTTTTGTATACTACTAAGAATATTCTATTGATATTAGATCCCTACCATCCAGGTAATAATTTTTTATAACTAAATTAAAATTTTGGAAGCCCCATTCCAAAAAAGACATGCCTAATGCCATAAATATCCATGGTAAAGTAGGGTGGATCTTCATGCTTAAGAATCTTGTTACATGCTTTTTTGAAAATTACTAGATTTAATAATATTTTAAAGATTTATTCATATTAACAGTTAAAGAAGTAAAATTTCAATATTTTTATATTTATGTAAATGTATATCTAAAATTGAATAATAGAATAAAAAGTATTTAAAAATTTATAATCTTAATTTGATCATGAACTCCCCCGATCGAGGTGTGACCAGGATGGGTGATCTGAACATCCCCCACGTGGATGATGGGCCAGGGAGAGAGAGAGGAAGGCTGGCGGGGAAATCAACGCTGCCACTTGAATTAAGTAATGAAGGAAAGGATGGGAAAAAGGTGAGCTAGCTTGCTCCCATCAGGGGAAAAGGTTGGCAACTAGGAAGTTAAGGAATGGATGCAGTGCATGCAATAACCCATTTTCGATAGAAGAACGAGGAGGAGGCACAACTCGCAATGGGAGAGGAGCTCGGAAAATGAGCAAAGCCGGTGAAAAAGACGGTATGTTGCCCAAACATTCACTATGAATGATATCGTAGAGGGTATAATGAGTTCTCGGTGGGTTCTGATAGTTAAGAATGTTGGAATGGTTTTAGTCTGTATCATAAACGATTTTTCTACATTGAGGTCAATAAGGTTAGTTTTATTTTTAATGGGAACATGCACAATAGCTGTATGGCCCTTTGAATTTCCCTTATTCTGTGTAAAACGCTATAGAAAACCCCTTTTCATCCTATAAGGGTGGAAAGAGCCCTTGCTAATGGCTTCCTGCGAAATTTTGCAGAACCTAAGCTACTTGTTGCATGGTAGTAGAGAGATAATATGTATGGCATGGCAGGTAGAATTGATTTGGGAGGGGGAGTGGATGAGATACTGGTGAGAGGGGAAGGGGGAAGAGGGTATTTACATGAATAATTGGGAGGGTGGATGGGAAAGAAGATCAAATCCGGTGAAAGAGGGATTGAAGATGGTGTGATAGATAATCAAATGAGGAGTGAGGCCACCCAATTAGCAGGCTAGGTCAGGCCTTCGAGAAAAAATAGAGAGTCTAGCTCGGGGGAGGGAAACCGTCTCATTACAGGTAGGAATGGGTGGTCCCTCCTAGGAAGCTACCCTGCAAACCTGTCATTCTAGCAGGACTGGCCTTATTCTATATGCTGATGGGTGAGGGGAATTGGGGTATGAAATTGGGGCAGAGTACTATCTCTAAATTAATACAGGTTCCTTTTGTCTCTGTAGGCCTAAGAAAAAGCTAATAGACCAAGGTTGCGACCACTGTTTGGCTAGAAAGACAGGTGGAGATGTTGGTCATGGCTGGGTCGAGGGTTGCAACAGACGAGAACAGGGAAATGAAGAAAGAAGGGGAGGCTAGCACGAAGGGTTGCATGGGCCAAAAGGACAGTGGCAAAGGGAAAAGGATGGCCACTGCATGCACTAGCTGTTCTCCTTAGAAGAGGGGAAGAAAGTAGGGGGCAGAGACAATGCAGAATCTTATACATGCATACAGTGAAAGTTCACATACCCTGGTGAATGATAAAATCTCCAGGTGGGAAACAGATTTGAAAAGAGCGGGCATGGAAAAAATTAAAGAAGAGGCCTAGGAACCTTTGATGATTGACCCAGGTAACACAAGAGGGAGGATGCCTCTTTTTAGACAAGTCATCCAGAATTACTGGATAATGAAAAATTTACTAGCAAAAGAAATGTCTATAAACAATCAGCAGCGAGAGGAACCAACACAACAGGGACAACCCCATAATAGGGAGGATGAACCAAGTTCGCTAATAATCCAAAAGGAAATTCGGTCCATGAAGGTGCAGTTTTTTCACCAAAATGTTAAGCTGGGTCGCATGGAGAATATGGTACAGAGTATGCAGCAGCAAGAAATTCCAGGTTCAAGTGTGAGGGATCCGGCAGTGGTGGATTCCTCCGATGACTAGATGAATGCAGTTTCCATGATTTTTGTAATTCTATTACTATGATGTCGGCTAGCTTTTACTTTATCAGATGCATAGGCTACAATAGTTGTAGTATGATATTAGAAAGTATGGGATCTAAAACTTGGTTGAACATGCTTAAAACATTCAAATTTTGGATGGCATTTAATGCAGACCAGTGGCCAACAAACTTGGTTTCCTTCGGGGAGGTTGAGGTCATCGGGAACACATATTTTTGTGACTTTCATTATAGATAATGAATAGAGAAGTACTCCCATGTTTAAAAAAAATGATCATGAACTATAAACACCATTTGTAAGTTGGTTCAATGGTTGAAAATATATTTTGCTTGAAATAGGTTTTTATTTTCCTATATTATTGTAAGTATGATGAAAAATAAAAATTTAATCCTTGTCTTTAAAAATTAAAAGGTTTGTAGAATCCTCTAGGCATTGGCATTTTTAATGAATCTCCATAATAGTGATGGTCTCACACAAAGTTCATTGTATTTCAATTTTTTTAAAGATTTGTTATATCCTCTAAGAATTGGCATTTTAGAACTTCTCACCTAATGTATTCTTCTTATATAACCCAAAGTTCATTGTCTTTCAAAAATTTATAAGGTTTGTTTTATTCTGTAGGCATTGAAATTTTCAATTTTCATAAGGGGGAAGGTCTCACCTAAAGTGTTATGCTGACATAAATAATTTACAACAATCAATTTATCATTCAACCTAAGATCACTTCACCACGTTCAAAATTTATTTACTTTGTTAACCATTAAACACTACCAACCAAATTATCACCCATTTAGATCAAAGGACATGATATCTACTCAGGACAAAAGTTGTGATTCAACGTAACATATAGAAAGTAGAAGTATAATATAATAGTTTCTATACAATATGAATGAAACTGAAAATGGAACGAGGGCTCTAATTCTATTAAACTGTAATAATGTACAAGACATCATTACACATTATCCCTTCTTTCAATTAAATGAAACCCTAGAATATTCACCAAAATTAGTTATAGTACTTAACCCAAAAATAATTCCATACCATATCTAACCTCATAATAGGTGAAATAATTACATTTATATACTCTCACCATGAGATGGGAATAATCATTCATACTCTAAACAATAAATTCACCGAATAAATGTTTCCATTAAGAACTAGGCAATATATTTTTTAAATACATATTTTATGTTCCACTATCCTACTTTTGAAAACCTAAAGTAGTGCTTCATATTTTGTTTTCCATCTCCTACTATCATTGATTTTATTTAATCTTGCTAATGGTATTGTATTTGGGTTTTATGACTTATATCTAACTATTTTTTAGCATAATGCTACTATGTATGCTATAAAAAATAAGGGACCAACAAGAATTGACCACACCTACAAACTCATCCTCAAGTCAACTATGGATTGTCTCTTTAAATAATGGGCACAACTTTGCAATTAACTCTGGGTCCTATTCTTTGAATTTAGTAAATAATTTTAACTCATTTGATCATTTACTTAACAAAATGTGTATCCCTTATCTGTATTCTAGAATTTGGTCATGGTTACATTGGACATGCTTTTGTAATCTAGAAAACAGTATGCATTGGTTTCCAATAGCAAGGAACAATACATAACTACATAATCATATGAAATTCAAGGAAAAGAGAATGACACAAAGCAATGGAGAACCAACAAATTAACACTCATATTATATATCCACAACAACCAATCAATATTAATACATAAAGTAGAGTAAGATCATGTACATATTTTGCATGGATAGTTATAACATTTTAACCATCTGAACTGACTATACCAAACTGACTTGGTCGGTCAACTCAACAAGAGATTCAATTGACATACAATCAATTTCTTCCGAGTTTACTCGACTAGGGGTAGTAAACCAAGTCGACTAGCCCCTCCAACATCTCTGCCAACCTCAATGCCTTATTCATCCTAAAGAAGGGGGGAATTTGGAGACTTACAAAGTTTTAAAAAAATATTATAGAGGGTGGAATGAAAAATAGATGAGAGAAGGGAATATTTACTGAATTGCAGAGAATCACTTTGTTGGTCATGGTGATGGTTGTGATTTAGATTAATTGGAGACTAGATGGTCAATTGATTTGATAGGTTGGTCGACTGATATTTCTTGAGTCTTGTCAAGTGAACTCAAAATGTGAATTCCTCGTCTTTACTTCTCTCTCAGTGACCAGTTTGACCATTCCAGTTTGATCTCTTTTACATCAATTTTTTTTTTAAGTGCTGAGCCACATTACGAAATGATTGGTTTGAAAAATATAAACTTGGTTTAAGGAGGTGCCACTTATGTTGATTGTGCCTAGAAAATTGAATCTTCAATTTTTTTTTGATGGATGGCCAATGTAACAGACTATAAATTTCAGTCAAATATTGATTAATATTTTACTATGTGCTAAGATTGCACCTCCAAAGTCTTTAAATTTTCCAAGTACTTGATTTTTTCAAATATTGAGGTTTACTAGGTCAGGCATACCTTGCCTCTCTAGCCATTAGATTCTATCATGGATACTCTATATATGATCAATGGCATTGTATAATTCGATCTATGCTTTCTTTCCTTCCCTAAGAAATTATCTTTCCTACTGAATCAAATCCATTACGTCTTCATTTCCTATGATTTGATTCTCCAATGCATTCATAACATGAATCCCGAAGACCATGTGTTGTCCTGATGACAAGTCACAAATGAGAATTTTTTGTGCTCTTAGTCGACTACATGTGGTTGGAAGATACATTGTCTAGATGTTGAGGATTGTGCCTAATGTAACAACCTTGTTAATTTTTTTTTCTAATTTCTACTTGTCCTTCAGAAATTCCATGTATTCATCTTGGATGATGGTTGAAAACTCCTTGTTTCCCCTATACCTTTTCCTGATTTTGAATCTCGATGGCCTATTCTTTAATTTCCACATTATAGTATAGAAAATAATAGAAGACTTGATGAATAAGAACAATTTGATCATCAAGTCTAGTTAGAATGTCTATGTTGAGTTTTTTTGTTGTTTGGGTTATGGAATCCGACCATACCTCCTCTTCTTATGTATTATTTTTCTTTATCTTATTGTCGCTAGTCGCTTTCTTTTTCCATATTTTTCTAGCTTGTTTCGCTAAATACTTTAGAAAAAATATATAAGTTTGTTAGATGCATAAGTGAGGTTATATGGTTTAAAATGCCTTTCTTTTGTTAATCCTTTTCTCGATGTTCAAACATCTTTATTAATTATAGTCGACTATGTCGTTGGCTATTATTACTAAGCCTAGGGAAGACTGAATGTATCTGTCATTTCTAGTTTAACCTTTACTAAAGTACTCATTACAAAGTTGTTCAACTCGACTTAATGTAATTAAGTCTCACAAATATTGACATGTTGATCCATTGGTATATTCTATCTACCATTCGCTCCTACAATAGGTGTTGAAGTGATGGGAAGCGAGTCTTATGTTAGGTTGATGTATAGTACTTTATAATTTTCTTTTCCACTTACGCTTGACTCACCTTGGGTATATTTTTGTGGCGGGGTTCCCTTATAAGTAGTCAATTGTATTTGTGTCAACTATTGACATGTTTGAATTTTTATTTCAACCATCATCTTATGCTTGAATGTTTCAATGAAAATGTGGTTGTCATGTCCTAGGGACTGTAAAACATTTCAGCTGATGGAAGAGCCTGAAAACTCTTGATATTTCCTCATGTTTTTGGCAACCCTTCCCTTTGTTTCCCTATCCTCCAAGACATGTTTTTCAATTGATTCATGTCAGTGTTGTGATTTAGGGTTGTTGAGTCTTATTTTGGTTAAGACTTCTTGCAAATTGATTTTGTCTCACTTCTAATCGACCTCAACATATATTTTTACTTCCTTACTTGTAGGATTATTGGAGGATTATTGAAAAGGGCTTAATATCCTTAAATGAAATTGTAGACAATTTTTCTTCTCGTTCTTACTCCTTCTTTGCATCTGGTAACAACAAGAATACTTTAGTATGTGGCTCCCAAAAATCTGGTGGAATAGGAATGACAGTATTCATATGTCGACTTACCTCATCGAATATTTATTTGTTAGAAGGTTTGAAGGGAAGGTCCTGAGGGTTGAAATCACTAGGGTCAACATACCAAACCTTCATTGTGTTGCGGCATAGTGAATGCCTGACATAATAGGTAGCATATGTTGAATATTTTATGGAATCCTCGATCTATTCGATGCAATTTTAAAATTTAATAGCTAGTTCCTAAATAGTTCCTATAATGAAATCAACTTGGGGGATCCTAACCACCCATGTGAAAATATTTTATAGTTTTTCATAAACAAAATAGACTTATTTGTGAATTTTTCCTCACTAAATAGGGAAGCCTATTTCATAACAGAACAAAATAATAAAGATAGGAAGAAAAAATCTTACCATATTTTTGACACTCTGGTAATTGGATTTTATCATATCGATAAGATAATCGAACCAATTGTATATATTTAACTATCACGATAATATAGTCATTTGTTTCCAGCGCGCTCAATTTGATGTCAAATTCCTAACCTACTGGAGTAAGGAAAAGAGAAACAATGATACATGCCCATTTTACCTGTGGGTCCAAGACTTGGATGATAACTAGTCCTTTTGATTTTTTAGTCATCATTCCACTAGTAGAAAATGATGAAATTAGTGACTAGGTCATTAAAAAAATTTGACACCGCAATTATTTCAAGTGAATTACTACTAAATTTGACAATTTCAAGTGACCGAACTAAAAATGACTAACTCAAATGATTAATTTAGTTTAGGGATAAAATATATGTAGGAATTTACAAGGTAATTTCCTTAGATAAAAAACCAATGGTCACCGCTCACAAACAGATCACAGATGAGTACACTAGTATTTGATGTGGTTAAAACCATCAAAGGGGGAAACAGTCCACGGTCTGAGCCAACGCAGCCACTTCAGGAAATTTATTAATATAAAGGAATAAAATTTACATAAGATTATCTCATAAATAGTCACCAGACAAATGAGCCTCCATGCTCTTTAACAAAGATCATGGACCAATCGGGTGTTAAGCCACAGATCAAGTGTTGGTAATAGCGAGGAGAGAATGAAATTTTGGATCACTACATATCATGACTGTCGGATTATAAGTTAAAAAATTGCATAATAAAGAAACACACTTTACCTAAATTTAAGCTAGAACAAGTTATACTTAACTATTTCCTATGTGTCAGAATATCGTAACATCCCCCCTTAAGAACAAATTGGGATAGGATTGAAGGATTTACTGTTAGTCATCAGTATTTTTCACTTGTTGGTGATGACTAGATCCATAGCTGAGTTTTCTAGAAGTTGATCTCCATATGTCAATTTGTCATCTAGAAAACCCTCATAAAACTTTTTTCCGCTCTCCTACTTTTCAGTCCGCCCATGTCAAGGTTAAACCTCATTATCAATATCCTATCTAGCTTTAGCCCTACTGGTCTACTCATCAGCTCTAAAGGACAATCCAAGTCTGTTTCAAAAGTCTCCCCTAAGTTAGGAAGTGGCACTTTAAGACATTTCTCCTTTGGCAAACTGTCCAAGAGCCAAAAAGCCTTCATCTGCTACAGACCATTCATGACAGACCTCCTACTCTGCTAAATAAAGTTAGTCACAACCCTAAGTCACGCCACTTATGCACCCTTAAGTCTCAGCAATACATAGACCATAATATCAAGCTGATTTTAGGTGTTTCACACTGTTTGATGGATTTTACAAGGACAAGAGACATGTCAGCATCTCAGAAGACTATTTTCAGCTCCACATGAGAAGACAGCTGCTTCTCAATGTGATCATGAGCCTGAGATGCATTTACAGGGCAAAGAGTTACTCATCAAACTCTTGCAACCTCATTCAGCCTGAAAGGACAGCAGAAGAAAAAGCAACACTGTCAAGAGGTTGTTGATAAGTCATGGCTAAAACCTCCTTCATTTATAAGCAGAGGGTTAAGGCGCCTCCTTCATCTACAAGTAGAGGGTGATGGCCAAGGTTTGACTTGAAAAGTTACAGCTCACTGTGAGACAATTTTGTTTTTAGCAAACAGTGAGACAGTGACCAGGGTAAAGTAATGATTGCAGGCAGAGGTAAAAGCAGTAATGTTTCCAAAGTTGTTTGCCTACCATCATATGCAAGAGAAACCCTTACCAATATGTTCATCAGGCAGCCTTCACATGGTTGAGACAGAAGGTTGACAAAACATCAGATATTTTTCCAAGTAAAGGGCCTTCCTCCATTCATCAGCAGTGGGCCGAGACAGTGACTATTTCTAGGTTTTCTCACTGACTGATAGACAAAGTATGGACACAATAGGAGATCATTGAAATAGAGAAATAAAGAGACCAAAAGAAAGCTGGGGTACCACTGCAATCCAAGGAGGTCAAAGCTTATCTCTTAGTAGCTATCCTCTCAAAAGACAGGGTGCAGTAAAAAAAAAACCAAATTGAAGAAGTGTTTGATAACTTACGTTATTACACAGGCAAAGGACATGATAATGATTATGTTTAAAAGGATACTCAGCTTCCTGATGCATAAGAGAATGTCTCTCAAACAGCTCATCACAGTGGAAAAAAGGCAAATTATGTTTAATTTCTCCAAAAGAGGTCTGCTCCTATAACAGAGAACCAAGATGCCTTGCTGATATATTCTGAGCAGAGGAAAGCCGCCCTTTTTAGACAGAGAATGATAAAACAGAGGTGAATGCAACTATAGTTTTGCACCTATAGTCAAGATTAGTTCCACAGTGGGCATCATTAACTCCAAAGCATTAAGAGAAAAGTGTTAGTTTATATTTCAAAAAGGGAAAAGGACCTCTGTCAAAATGTCAAAAGACACCCCCTGCAACATAAAGTATCCTCTATGAATGTCCTCTTTTCATACAAAGCGTTAGAAGTATAGAAGGGGTTTTTAAGGTGACAGTTTAGCTTTTTCCTCAGCAAAAGGCACTGCAAACTAAGGTACACAGTGGTTCATAGCATACATAAAAGAATTTTACATGTTTTCAGTTTTTGGAGAGGGGTTCAAAACAAGATATAGGCAAGATCATTATTAAATGGTCAAAGGTACCTTGCTGGTACATTTTGAGCAGAGGAAAGGTGTTAGAAGAAGCGCCCTTCTTGATAGACAGAGGATGAAAGATTTTAAGTGAATTCCACTGAAGCAGTGTACCCACAGTAAAAAAAAGGCTCAAATATCTCATCTCAGCAAATACAAAGTGATAGTAAAATTTGCATGGCTGTTAAATCATAATACCTCTGCCACAGTAAAATTAGGGTTAAGGAGCGCCCAGGAAGTTTGTTTCAAAATTATTTTCTGACCAAAAGGAGATGAAATTTACAAACGTGAGAGAGGTTTTTGTCTCTCATACGTTCAAGAAGAAAAACCTCCTTCAATTTCTACACAGGTATCATGGTTTGTGAGAAATGTGAAAAATTCAGATGTCACGGGAGAATTTCTGCACCAGGATTCATCATTTTGACCAGTGATGGGACAGTCAGATTTTGAACAACCAAATTTACTAGAAATGAAAAAATTCAAGTTTTTCTGGAAACTAGACTTCCATAGCTTTCCGATGAGCCATCTCGGGCCAAATTATGACAACAGGAAGGCATCCAAAAGTAGCCTGCAATCAACGCTATGTTTTTCTGCACCAGCATTCACCATTTTTGACCAGTGATGGGACATTTAGTTTTTGAACACCCAAATGGAAACCAAATGAAACAAATAAAGCATATTTGGAAAGTATACTTCCCTATCTTTCCAACGAACCATCTCGCACCCAATTCCAACACCGGGAAGGCATTCAAAAATTGCCTACAAACAGCTCGATGCATTTCTGCACCAGGATTCACCAGTTTTGACCAGTGTTGGGAAAATCAATTTTTGAAGGATCAAATGGACACCAAATGAAAAAATTCAAGTTTTTATGGAAATTATACTTCCACAGCTTTCAAACGAGCCATCTCGTACCCAATTCCGACACCGGGAAGGCCTTAAAAATGGACTGCAAACTTGCGCGACGCTCCTGGAAAAGTGCGCGGCGCTCCTGTGCACAAAATTTACAAAGGAATGCACTGCTGCGCGGCGCTCCTGTAGTAGCGCGCGACACTCCTGTAGCACTGGTCAAAAATTCACTTAAAAAACTTAAAAAAACTCTTTGGAAAACTGCTCAAGCTCCTCAAGAAGCCCTTCATCGAATTTTAGAGGTATTTTTACATGCCTCCTTTGGTTTTCCAATTGCTAAGTGCTGTAAGGGGTTTAGAAAACCACAGTTTGAGTTTATGAAAAATGAGGTGTTTTTGTGGTAATGAGGCTACAAGTCAAACATAAAAAAGGTTGATTTAGCACTAGTATGAATAACCACTGAAATTTCCCTCAAAACTAGGATAAAACAGAGTTAGAATCTGTGAGCAATATGCATTGTTTAAAGTAAGAGGGAAGGTTAAGGATCGTAAAGTGAAGGCAATATACCTATTTTCAAATAAACAGTAAGCATCCCATAAATGTTTTTGCATTTTTAAGATTTTCCTCTTTGTCAGCAAGGCCAAACAGTGTTTAAGTTTTAATCCCACAAAGCATAACCAGTGAAGAAACTGCCATTATAAGTTGGAAGTGTCTTTTGTCAAGCTGTGTGGAAGGAGCAGTAGAGTATAGAGAAAGCAGTGTTTTGTGTAAAAGGAGTTTCTTATGGTTTGAATGATACAAGATTATTTGTGACATCATAGAAACATAATAAACTCTGCCACCTAGCCCTATGTACAAGTGACTTTTTACTGTGGGAGTGCACTGTGATTGACTGTGTTTATAATGGTTGAATCCACTGGTGGAAAAGCACACCAAAGGAACAATGTTTGGTTGAAGGGGAATTTTTATTGTTGAAAGCTACTGGCCTTTATTGCCACATTACAAAAACATCACAAACTCTGTCACCATTTCTACAGACACAGTAACTATTGACTGTGTAAATTCACCGTGATTGACTGTGTTTATATTGTGAATTTATTGGTTAAGTGGCCTCAACAGAGAGCAGTGTTCTTTAATCAGGGGCTTTTGTTTTCCTTCCTCTACAAGGATAAGGGTGTCCTACTACCTCAAACACCAAAGCTGGTGTCTTTCCACAAGAAAATTTACTTTGGCTGTCTATCTTTATTTCGCTGTGTTTCTCTCTTAAAAATCTGCTTGTTGAACTACATATTAAGTAGGAAGGAAGCTTTCTGAAGGAACAAGGATCTCACACCTAAGAGGGAATTTTTACACAGAATTCAAAAAACATTGTTGCCTTATCAAAACAAGTGAGTTGACAGGCTAGGACAGAGTCTTGTTTGGAGGACAACAGCTTGACAGTGATGCAAGTAAATAGCAACTTCAGCAAAGTGTGAAGGGTGCTGGGAAAATCTACTACACCCCAACTGGATCCAAATAAGTATGTCGAGAGCATGCAACAGGTTATTAAAAATCCTCAGTTCATGACAATGGCACAACACCTTCGCCATTCTCTGATGCAGGATCCAGCAGTAATGAATATGATTAAGATGTTGTCAAACCCTGTACAAAAAATGCAATTTGAAGCACAGATGGCCCAGCTTAAGAACGATCCTGCTTTAGAGCCTGTTTTGGATGACATTTCAAAGGGGGGGCCTCCTACAATGATGAAGTATTGGAATGATCCAGTGGTACTCAGTAAGCTTGGGAAAGTTTTTCAAGTGGGCAGCTCAGGAGATATGCTAGTTTCCCAGCAGTCTGCTAAAAATAAAAGAGAAGAAACAAGTGAAGACACTGACAAGGAGACATATTTGACTTTGACTCATATGGCCAGCACTGGTGATGTTAAGGAGGTGCAAAGTTTGCTTACAAAGGGTTGAATTTACATTTGTATGAATAGCCATTGCAATTACCCTCAAAACTATGATGAAACAAAATCAAAATCTGTCAAGCTGTGTGCATTGTTGAAAACAGAAAGGAAAGATAAGGTGTTATTAGGGTGAAAACAGTAGGTCAGCTTTCAACACAGCCATCATATGAACATTTTTTGATCTTTCAAAGGAGTTTCCTCCTTATGTTTAAAATATAAAACAGTGTTGTGCCTTTCAGTTCCATAAGGCAGAATCAGTGAGTAAAGCTCATTGCATTTAGAAGTATTTTTATCACCCTGTCCTATGAACAGTCAACTTTGGACTGTGTATACACCTTGTTTGGACTGAGAAATAGTGTTGAATATATTTTTTAAAAGGTATACCAGAAGGGAGCAGTATTTTGGTTGAAGAAGAGCTTTGTTTGATTAGAAATCTTACAGAGATTTGTTAAACACCTCAGAAACATTTCAAGGTCTGCCACCTTGTCCTATGAACAATGAATCTTGACCGTGTGTATACCCTCTGGTTGACTGAATTTATGGTGTTGAATTGGTTGGTTGAGTTGCATACTAAGAAGAAAGCAGGGTTTTGAATTGAGAAGAATATTGTTTTTCCTTCCTCTAAAAAGACAAGGCTGTCTTATTTCCTCAAAACACCAACAAGCTAAGTACCCTCACACAGGAAAGTCACTTTGACTATGTTTGTCCTTGTTAACTGTGTAGTCATTGGCTGATTGATATACAAAGGCAAGAAAAGGTATTGTTTGGAAGGAGCAGGGATCTTATATCAAAAGAGGGCATTTCACACTAAAATTGAAACAATGGTCGCCTTGATCAAAACAGTGACTGACAGAGAAGGTAGAATTTTGTTTAAGCAACAAGAGCAAGAGGGGGAGAGCGTTGGACAACAACAACTTAGTAATGAGGAACAACGGGAACAAGAGGAAGGGCAGCAGTTTGAGCAGTAGTTTGAACAACAGAATGAGCAGGAGTTTGAGACAGAGCAGCAGCATGGTATTACTGCCCAAGAGAAACTAAAGGAGGCTAAAGGGAAGCGCCCAGCACGGAAAGAGAAGAAGGAGACATCAGGACTTGACATTTTGGCTTATGTTTCAGAGCATGTTGATAGGGACCCTTGAGGGTCATACTCGCCAATTTTGGGCGCATTTTGACATATTTTGGTTTTTTGGCATTTTTGAGTTTTTGGTCAAAACTCGTGAAATGCGCCATTTCATTTTGGAGATTCATCAAGGGAGGAGAATGGTATCATCGGATGCCATAATTTCATGAGCACACCCTCAGTGATATTCAGACCATTTGGAGATCATTTGCCTCCTCAAAACGGCGAAAAATGCTCACTTTTTGCACACTCTGCCCGGTCTATCAGCAGATTGCAATTTTCTGGCTTTTTACACACAGGTGTAGATTTGGAGGACTTCTGGACATCAGATTGGAGAAATTTCAGTTGCACCAGAAATTAGACACTCAGAGCTTTCCAACGAGCTATCATGAGATTCATTTCGACATCATGAAGGCTGCCAAATGTTTCCGGAAAGTCAGGGGACCTTTTGCTGATGAAAATTTGAAGTATTTTTGTAATTTTTGAACCTCTAAAATCTGCCTTTTCCAAATGTGCGTTTAGCTATTTTTGCCCATGGAAAATGATGCAAAGTCAATTATTTTTCCTTTTTTAGCACTTTTTAGATATTTTATGAGATATTTTTGTGCCTTGGGCTTTGCAAAGCCTTAAGGACAATTTTAGATATTTTGAGTAGGCCAATAGGAGAGGAGGTTGAAACATGAGGTTTTCCTCACTTGAGCCTATTTATTCCACAAGCTCTCATTTGTAAACAAGGCTGAACTTGAGAAGAGAAGCAATATATTGGTCATATGAGCTTTGAAGGAAATACTTGTGTTATGCTTATGGATTGACTCTTGGATGTTCTTGGATGAATGAAGAAGGATTGTTGATGGATTCCATGACTTGGTAGAATGGTATAGTGTCTCTTGCTTTGTTGTTTTCTTCTAGTTTTCATTCATGATACATGTTTCTTGCTTGCTATAGATCAGTAGAGAATAAATTTGAGATATGCCCATGGAGGCACCTCAAATTTCCTGAATCTTCATAGCTTTCATGTTTTCTTCCTCCTTAGTCATACTAAAGAATTCTTAACTGCTCTCTAGTAACTTAAGGATATTTTTGCTAGTTTCATTCATAGTTCTATGCATGTTAAGTAGGATGTATGGTGTGCCCTGCTTACCTATGGCTGTCCATAGCTCCATCCATGAAACTATCTCTTTGACTGATTAGATTATCATTTTGTTTGAACCAAGGAGGCCTAGTCCCGATCTAGCCCTTTGCCTAAAACTATGAAAGCTTGTTTGTCAAAGTGCCCAATAACTTAAAGACTGTGTTTAGGCGTTCCGGCATAGTATTTTGAGTTGTTAGTCCATCTTATGTGTTTTTCCCCAAAGTCTGATAGCCATTTCCCAAAGTTAGAGGGTTTTATACTTCTATGCATGGCTTGAATATTTATTTCTATGTATTATTTAGCTTGTAGTTACATTTTGCATGATTAATGGCTTGCCATACCATGTTTATGTCTGCTATCAAACTAGTTATGCTTGAAATCCTTCGTCTTTCACAAACTTAATGTCCATTTACTCCATTTTTCCCAAAGATCCTTTCTACCTTGAATCAAATCGGCCCTACAGCAGCCTTGTATCATCATCTTATATCTTTCTTGACCTTTTGACCCCATAGCCCAGTTAATATAACATCTTGTTATCTATTTTATATCTTTGATCAGTTTCATCCCTCACAACTTAAAAAACCAAAAAATCAAAAACTTACTTCATAACTAGCCTAAAATCAAAACACAAATAAGCAAACACACAGATATCCCTTACACATATAGAGAGAGCCCTCTCTGAGTCCAGGAAGGCTAGGTCCTCAGGCTCCAAAGCTTGGTTTGATGTTACACTGTCATTTAGCTTGCTAATCAGCCAAATCACGGGACCCTAACATAATGGCGATCACGATGGGACTATGAGTGATTAAAAAACTTAGTTTCCCTCATATTTAGAGATCTTTAAGAATACTAGCTGATTGACTTATCCCACCACTCACTAACATAATGGTGATCACGGTGGGACTCTGAGTATTAAACAAACTTAGTTTCCCTAATCTTTAGAGATATTTAAGAATACTATCTGATTGACTTATCCCACTGCTCACTAACATAATGGCGATCACGGTGGGACTTTGAGTCAAAACATCCTAGGTATCCCTTAGGAACTCTTAGATCGCAGTAAAACTTAGAAGAGTAGAATCCGGTTGTCTCACCATCCTAGCAAAATGATGACTCAGCTGTAGGACACTCTTCCAAACCTTATGAGCACATAAAACTCAAAAAACCCCAAAACACTCCCTTAGATTGGTTTTTGTCAATATTGGTGGTGGACCATACACACATATCTCAAGACAACCAAGTTCCACCTGGTGACTCCACTAGCCTCCAGTAGGCCTTACTATTTTACCGAACTCTAGGTTACTATCCGATCAACCTATCCCATCACTCACTAACATAGCGGGAGATGGTGGGACACTGAGTACATGACAGTCTAGCAAAATCTTATAGAATCTTTAGTCCTTTAGATATTTAAACAAGCAAGTAGTCCATGAGATCATTTAGAGTAAACTCTTTTTGATATCACCACCCTAGCAAAGTGATGAAACAAGTTTAGAATACTTTAATAAACCATAGGCTGCACATAAAACTTAGAAAAACCTTAAAAACATTTCCAGATTAGTTACTAGTGGTGGACCATAGCTACATCTCTACAAAAATAACCAAGTTCCACCTAGCGACTCCACAACCCTACTTTGAGCCTGATCAGGGATACATCGATGAGATCTACATTGATCATTGGAAAAATCTCAAACCTCAAAAAGCTAAGCCTCAAATTTCAGACCATGAGCAGGCTTGTACACCTGTGCTTACCCCAGATTCACCTATGGAAAACCTAGCAAAACATGAGCCTCATGCTACCTTTCCCACTCTGGCTGAAACCTAAAACAGTCATGAATCTCTTTTTACGCTACCTATATCCACAAAGGTCCCAGAAAGATACAAGCCTCTGGTTTTCCCTCCCATCTTCCAAGCCCTTCCTGCAAATCTTCAAAATAAATTACCCAGATTTGATGGAGAAAGCTCCAAAGTTACTGCTGAAGAGCACGTCCAAAATCTTGAGGATTTACTTGACCTTTATGAAATAGAAGAAGATGATGTGCATATTAGAATGTTTGCCTTATCATTACAAGGAAAAATTAAGAGTTGGTTTAAAGACCTTCCAGCTGCAAGCATTACCAATTTTCATCAGTTCACTCAAATCTTCCTAGATAGGTGGGTTTTCATGGGTAATAAAGTTCTCATCATAAAGGAATAAAATTAGTTAAAAAGACAACCAGGGGAGACATTACAAAACTTTTCAGCCAGGTTCAATAAAGTATACCATGCAATACCTGCTAACATAAAGCCACCTCTCGGATGTGCTCTCTTGCACTACCCAGATTATTTTGACCCAGAGATGGTTTTCCTGATAAGAAATAAAGATCCTTTGACCCTAAAAGAAATGAAAAGGATAGAAGTTGATGTAGAATTCAACATACTAAATAGGGAGGCACAACTAAGAATAATAGAGAAAGACAAAGCAAATCAAGAGAGAATAATATCTTCAGAGGAAAAGTTGAAAAAATTGGTGTGTATGTTCAGCAAACTAGAGCATCTACTTGACAGGAAAAGAGAAAAACACAAAGTTAAGGTTAACACTGCTTATTCAAACCAACCTACACTTCTTCCTCAGGATGAACACACTCGACTATTACAAGACAAGAGTTATAAACAAAATGTGCCTAATGGGAAAGTTGCAAATAAAAACATAGAGGAATGCTCTAAAGAGACTATCAGCCATTTTGAAATCACAGATTCTAAAATGGAAGAAGAATCAAAACCTTTAGGTTCTCTACCCTTATGCTTTAAATCATTCCATACTTTGAAAGAAAATTTGCATCCTAAAGATCTCTCAACAGTTATTCAGGAAAACCCTGCTCAAGTTAACTCTCACCTAAATCAAGAAGAGTTGATTGAAGAGGAATTCAAATGTGAGATATAAGATAAATCAAAACCTGTAGGATCTCTACCTTTATGCTGGGAGTCATTTTAGTTCATAAAAGCAAATTGGCCTCCTGAAAATCTATCAGAAAAAACTCATGAATTACATGCTAACTATCCTCAACATCACAAAGAATTGGTTGAAGATGAAAACAAGCAAGAAATGAAAGAGAACCCACAGGATCTCTCTAAGGGCATAAGTGATGATTCATCATCTCTCATAGGTGAAGCCCAAAAAGACATTCATCCTTCAAATCAGATTTCCCAAGAGAAAGAAGATTATTTTAGAGAAATGAAAATGCCTCCCTTTCTAACTGAAGAGGAAATAGATCAACTTATAAACATACAAACAACCTCTGAAACTTCATATAACCAAAAGTTTTCTGATATTTCTCCTGTTAATCTTGCATGTCATAAATCAGAAAATAGATGTGTAGATCAATTTGAGGAAAAGCAATCTGATAGTCTAATGTGCATGGTTGATAACATTTCTTATGTTAATGATTCTCCAAGGTTTGATCAATATGTTGATGATTGTGATTTCCAAACAGAAACTAACTTTGCAGAACACTCAGCTTTTGATTTTTGGGAGGAAGCTCAGTTTCATAAACTTGAGAAAAGTGAGCAGCCATTACAGGTCATCTATGACACTGATGAGGAGAGCCTTGACAGTTTAGAAGTAAGTGAAGAGTCTCGGACTCTTTTCTCTACTTCACTTCAGTCCATCAGAGATAACATTCACATAATTGGAGATCAACAGTGTTTCAGCTTTGATGATGAGCTTGAGGAAGATGATGAATTTCTTGAGCATGTTGTAAATGAGAGGCCTTTTCCTGAAATAGTTGAGGAAGTCATTTTGGACACGGAATCTTCCTTAACTCTAGATTTGCAGCCACCAAGTTCCATTGAGTTACAAATTGCAGATGAAGAAGTAGAGGTTAATAAACACATGGGAGTTGTCACACTGTCCTTTCAAGATAATTTATTGTCAAAGTGTATCCTTGTTCATCAACCTGATGACCTTCAAACAGTTTTCAGTCCACTTAATCAGAACACATCAGCTTGGAAAGAAAACTACACTGCAATACATGATGAGTCTGACAGTTCGAGTGATCATGAGGAAGAGTTGCTTTACCAGGGGGGTCCCAAATATAGCCAAGTGGAAGAAAGAGTAATCCTGAATGAAGCCTATATCTCAAAACCTCTAGATCAGGTATTATTCCAAGATCCATTTGTTGTTTTCCTTGAGAAGCCTGAAAGAGTAGTCTTGAATAAATCCTATGTATCAAATCCTCTAGATCAGGTATTATTCCAAGATCTATTTGTTGTTTTCCTTGAGAAATCTGTAGGGGTAGTGGGTTCTATCATAAACAAGTTGCTACCAAGAATGAGAAAAAACTTAAGCTCTACTGTCCAGAAACGATTTTGATTTTTGGGAGGAAGCTCAGTTTCATAAACTTGAGAAAAGTGAGCAGCCATTACAGGTCATCTATGACACTGATGAGGAGAGCATTGAGAGTTTAGAAGTAAGTGAAGAGTCTCAGACTCTTTGCTCCAATTCATTTCAGTCCATCAGAGATAACAGTCACATAATTGGAAATCAGCAGTTCTTTAGCTTTAATGATGAGGTTGAGGAAGATGGTGAAATTCTTGAGCATGTTGTAAATGAGAAGCCTTTTCCTGAAATGGTCGAAGAAATCATTTTGGACATGGAATCTTCCTTAACTCCAAATTTGCAGCCACCAAGTTCCATTGAGTTACAAATTGCAGATGAAGAAGGAGAGGTTGACAAACACATGAGAGTTGTCACACTGTCCTTTGAAGATAATTTGTTGTCAAAGTGTATCCCTACTCATCAACCTGATGACCTTCACACAGTTTTCATCCCGCCCTATCAAAACACATCAGCTTGGATTGAAAACTACACTGCAATATATGATGAGTCTGACAGTTCCAGTGATCATGAGCAAGGGGAAGAGTTGCCTTACCTAGGGGGTCCCGAATATAGCCAAGTGGAAGAAAGAGTAGTCCTGAATGAATCCTATATCTCAAAACCTCTAGATCAGGTATTATTCCAAGATCCATTTGTTGTTTTCCTTGAGAAGTCTGAAAGAGTAGTGGGTTCTATCATGAACAATTTGCTGCCTAGAATGGGGAAAAACTTACACACTATTGTCCGAAAACAAACCAAGTGGGAGTGGCCTTTTCATTATTTCTGCATCATAAAAGAACTAAACCATAAGGACCCATGTGAGCATCTACTTGACTGGTTGCATTGGAAAGAAGAGTTCACCAAGTGTATGTTATGTACAGTTTAAGATAGAATAGATAAATAGCTGTAGAAAATAAGCTCAGTCTTGTGAACACCTTTTTCATTTATAGTTTGTTTGAAGAAAAAGTAGAAAAAGAGGGCAGTTTCTAAAAAGCAGTAGTAAAGCCCCATGTTCCAAAAAATATTCCTTCGGAAAGCGAGCAAGTCTAAATGCCGCTACTAGTACTTCAATGCCTTGTTCAGCTATCTAGCCTAATCATAGCTGAGCATGTTTAAATTTATTTGTTGATAAGTTAGTGAGTGCAAAAGATATTCAACATTGTGTAAGATTGACTTATCACAGAGTTTAGATTAGGGAGAGATTCTGGTTCCACATGTCTAAAACAGAACCAAAGAGAGAAGCAAGGGATGAAAAACACATTGTACATCTTAGCCCCGCTTGTCTAGTTTCCTTTTGTTGCAAAATAATATTTGTGTGCAGCTTGTCTTTTATGCCGCAAATGCATGACAAATCAGACTGTCTAATCCTGATTTGATCATTTTAAATTTCATGCTTTAGATTAGAGAACAAAATCCTGTCAAACTGCTTAATCTTGACAGTTGATCTAGCATAGGTAGAGTAATGAAGGAGTTCATCAGTCTAATCTGAACTCCCGGCAGATATAAGAGTAGAAATAGATAGGTTCATTTTGCAAAAAGAAAAATATACATTGTCAAAAGGCTGCTAGTTCAAATGCGCCAAAGAGAAGAAAAATGTTAGGAAAGATAGTGGGGTAGGTAGAAGTATCATTGATGTTAACCATGCTGTCACTTTTCAGAAATAGCATCAAAGAAGGTTGAAATTTTGCGCCAATGGGTAAGGCACTGGTCTTCATAAGCCAAAGATCTGAATTCCGGACACCTCCTGACGAGGAGCTGCCCTCCCCAAATGGAGCCACTGTTAGTCATTAGTATTTTTCACTTGTTAGTGATGACTAGATCCATATCTGAGTTTTCTAGAAGCTAATCTCCATATGTGAATTTGTCATCTAGAAAACCCTCATGAAACTTTTTTTCGCCCTCCTACTTTTTAGTCCGCCCATGTCAAGGCGAAACCTCATTATCACTATCCTATCTAGCTTTAGCCCTACTAGTTTGCCCATCAGCTCCAAAAAGGACAATCCAATTCTGTCTCAAAAACCTCCCCTAAGTTAGGAAGTGGCGCTTTAAGAAATTTTACCCTTGGCAACCATCAAAAGGCCAAAAAAACCTCCATCTGCTACAGACCAGTCACAAAAGACCTCCTGCTCTGCTAATCAAGTTGATCACAGCTCTAAGTCGCGCCACTTACACACCCCTAAGTCTCAGCACTGCATGGACCACAGCCTCAAGATGATTATTAGGTGTTTTACAGTGTTTTATGGATTTTACAAAGACAGGAAATATATCATCATCTCAGGAGAAAATTCTTGCATCCACATTTAGAAGAACAACTGCTTCTCAATGTCAACATGAGCCTGAGATACATCTGCAGGGCAAGGAGTTACTCATGAAGACTTTGCAGCTTCTTTTCAGCATGAAATCACAGTAGAAGAAAAACACCACTGTCAAACAGACTAGTAATTTTTCATGGCCAATAACCTCCTTCATCTACAAGCAAAGGGTTAAGGCGCCTCCTTCATCTACAAGCAGAGGGCGATGGCTAATATTGACTTCAAGGATTGCAAAACTTACTATAAGCACAGGTCTGTTTTTTACTAGACAGTAAAACAGTGACTCTAGGTTTCTGAGTGAAAGTGATGATCAAAACAGGGCTAAGATCTGGAATGTGCAAGACAAAAGAAAGCAGAGGTTCTGGTCTTGTGTTCTAAGAAAGAGGATCATTTGAAGTTTCAGTCATCATCAGGGAGCATAAAAAGAGACTCTTCAATCAAAGCTATCATAACAAATATCTCTGCAGGGGTGTTAAGATGCATAGTTTCAATTAGTCTTAAACAGAAAGATACTTCAGTGAAAAGACCCCTGTGTGTTCTTCTGTTCCTGTTGAAATGTCAAACACAGTCCATGGTTTCTGAATGAACATAAAGAAAAGGCAGGAAAGCAGCATATAGTCTCAGACCTAAGATATCTTGCTATCAGTCAAAGCGCTGGTGTAAGTCCAGCTGTTGCAAGCTACACTCCATTACAAAGACAGGCCAGCAGTTATTCCACATCTTATATACTTGCCTTTTCTACACAAGGACAGAAGCTGGTTATGTTTTGAGTTCTAAAAACCCTAGGACAGACATGCAAAGCTAATCAAAGTATGGCATTATTGGAAGCAACTCCATTTATGAAACAAGTGCCTTTTCAAAATAAGTTTGTCCTAAGTTGACAGTAAAAGTCTGAGCCTGGTTTTCCCAAGAGATACTGCAGCTAGTATATAGAGTTATAAAGTATAAAAGGATTTTGGGCATACTCTCAGATTTTGAAGAGGTTTTCAAAACAAGTACAAAACTGTCATTATAAAGATCAGAGTTATCATATCAGCACTGGGAGCAGATGAAAGATTGTAAAAGAAAGCACCTTCTTAGACAAAGGATGATCAAACCTGGGTGGGTACCACTATAGTTTACACCTTTAGTCAAAATTCAGTTCACAGGGGGCATCATTTAATTCCAAAAAGGCATTAAGAGCAAGATGTTAGTTTGTGTTGAAGAAAGGGAAAAGAATCTCTGTCAAAAGGTCAAAGAATACCCCTGCAGCATGAAATATCCTTTACAGGTGTCCTCTTTTCATAGCAAAGCACCATAATTTAAAAAAAAAAAGGTTATTGAGATGATATTTCACTGTTCCAAAGGAAGGTAGTTTCCCCATGAAACAATATTTTGTAATAATCTTCCATTATACACAAATCAAGCATAACAGAGTCTTTATGGCCACTTCCATAGACAGCAGAGTTTGGAAGGAAAAAATGGCAAGTTTTTAAGCATGGTTCAGAGAACTTCCTACCTCATAAACTATAGATTGCCACATCATTTTGAGGAGTATTCCATTCATTATGACAAAGCCATACAAAGACAAAAGTTAAGGAGCGCCCGATCAGTTCGGTTCAAAATGTGTTTCTGACAAAATGGAGATGAAATTTACAAAATTGAGATAGGTTTTTGTTCCTCATAGGTTAAAGGAGAAAAACCTCCTTCAGTTTCTACACAGGTATCATGGTTTATAAGAAATGTGAAAAATACAGGTGTCACGGGAGAATTTCTGCACTAGGATTCATCATTTTGACTAGTGATGGGACAGTCCGATTTTGAACAGCCAAATGGACTCCAAATGAAAAAATTCAAGTTTTTCTGGAAATTATACTTCCGCAGCTTTCCGACGAGCCATCTCGGGCCAAATTCCGACAACGGGAAGACATCCAAAAGTAGCCTGCAATCAACGCTATGTTTTTCTGCACCAGCATTCACCATTTTTGACCAGTGACGGGACAGTCAGTTTTTGAACAACCAAATGGAAACCAAATGAAAAAAATCAAGCATATTTGAAAAGTAGACTTCCCTATCCTTCCAACGAGCCATCTCGCGCTGAATTCCGACACCGGGAAGGCATTCAAAAATGGCCTACAAACAGCTCGATGCATTTCTACACCAGGATTCACCAGTTTTGACCAGTGTTGGAAAAATCAATTTTTGAAGGATCAAATGGACACCAAATGAAAAAATTCAAGTTGTTCTGGAAAGTAGACTTCCACAGCTTTCCAACGAGCCATCTCTCGCCCAATTCTGACACCGGGAAGGCCTTCAAAATGGGCTGCAAAGTTGCGCGACGCGTTCCGAAATCTGCGCGACGCGTTTAGGCCGAAAATTTCCAAAGGGATGAACTGATGCACGTCGCGCCTGTAGCAGCGCGTGGCGCGCCTGTAGCATCAGTTACAAATTTACCTGAAAAACTTCAAAAAAAAAAAAATTTAGGGCTGCTCAAACAATCAAACAGTGGCTGTCATAGTTCTACAAGGTATGTTGTTTACTTCCTTGCTGAATTCAAGCTGTTAAGTGATGTGTTTATGATGATGTCAAAAGGACTAAAAACTGCCCTCAATATAGTGCTAAAAGCATAAACCACCAAGTCAAAATATACACAGTAGTAGAGGTTTTTCAAATTGTTGGAGGTGCCCTAAATGAGATAGGGCAAAGTTAACCTCTATCAGCAAAATGTAATGGAGAAGCAGTGGTAAGGAGGGTTAAGTGTTTTGTTTTAAATCCTAGTTTGTTGTGGCTATGATTGCCCAAGACTGACATAGTAAAAATGTTAGGTTTTCATTGATACCAAAGGAATTTATAAACAGCCACAAACAGTGCATTGATACCAAAGGACTTTATAAACAGCCACAAACAGTGTTCAAAGGTAGAGACAGTGTTTTAAGGGAAAAAACACAGTGTTTGAAAAGTAAAGCAGTGGGCCTAATTTCATGAACAACGATCATTGAATAGGTGTTTTTGTCACTGTCAAAGGTCATCTTTATATAGTGAAGAGCGAAGTCAGAGCTGCCTCTTTATCCATAAAACAGACTTTAGGGTGTGAAGTTGTTGTTACATTTTGAAGGTATTTTGTCAAAATCTGTGTGAGAAAGCAGTGAACATAAGGAGCTGTGTTTTATGTTTAAGACTTGGAATTGCCATGGTTTTGTTTGCCCAAACCCTGATATGGTGAAACTGGTGGATTTGTATTGCTATCAAAAGAACATGTAAACTGCCCTCCAAACAATATTGAAAGGTGGTAGGTCAGATTAGTGCAAGGAGCACTAGAGTGTGGAGAGAGCAGTTGTGTGGAATGAAATAAACCCTGTTCATAAATCAGAAACAAAGGAATGATAGAGGCATTCTTCCAAGGAAGACTAGTATTCTATATTGAAAGGAAGTCTTAGCTTTTGAAAGGAATAAGCTTATACAGCCCCTGTTGAAACTTTTGGAGCATTTTTAACTCTGTCACCTTGTCACATAAACTGTAGCATTAAATGTATGCTTACGCTAAGAGTGGATTGCATAAGACATAATTTTGTTGAGTGATTTGGCACACTAGGAAAGGCAGGTTTGTAATGATTGGAAAGTCTACCTTTGGACAAAGATAAAAATGTGTTGTTGACCTCCAAACTTCACAAGAACAAGATGATCTCTTGACACTTTACACAGAAAATTTACCCAGCAGTTTGTCTCCTTTTCACTATATGGTCTTTTATTGAAAAGTCTGTTGGCCGAGATACTTTAAAGATGGAAAAGCCACTTTTTGGAAGAACAGTGTTTTATTTAAAAGAAAGTTTGTTGGCACTATGACTGTTGCAAAACCTTGACTGCCACCTTAAAGAAACCTCTCAAACTTTGTCACCTAGTCCTATCACAGTGGATTTGGGCTGAATAAGATATACTTTGATTGACTGTTCTCATTTTGATTAAATCTGCTGGTAAAGGGCATACAAGGACAAAACTGTATTTTGAAGCTCAGAAGATTGTATTTTTACCTTTGTCCACCCACTGGAAGGTGTCTTCACCATGTTTTCGTTGACTTAACTGTGTATGTCATTATGAGTATGTGCTGATTCATATACAAAGGCAAGAAGAAGGTTTTGTTATAAAGAGACAGGGCTTTATATCAAAGGAAGGCATTTCACACTATCTTCAAAACATTGCTACATTATCAAACAGTGAAGTGACAGGAGGCTGAAGCAGAGTTTGTTGTAAAAAGGCATTCCAAAAGCCTTGTGGTAAATTGGTGTTTTGAAAGAACAATCTAGGTCAAAATGTCGCCCAGGCTGGACAGCAGCTTGAGCCACATAGTGAGCATGAGGTGGAAACAAACCAGCAGACTGATGTTGGCAAACAGGGGCAGCAATCTGAACATCAGAAAGAGATGGGTGAAGAGCAGCAAATTGCAGATGAAGGGAAATAGCAGGAGCAAGAAGAAAAAGGTTCTGAACAACAACATCTCAGTGAAAGTGAAATGCAGGGACAAGAGGAAGAGCAGCAGCTTGATGTGGAAGGTCATGAACAGCAGTTTGGGCAGGAATTTGAGCAGCTGCTTGGGCCACAAAATAAACAGGAAATCCAAGTGCAGGAGCAGCATAAAATTGATGATCAAGGTCAACTAGGGTTTGAGGCAGATCAGCATCATAACATTGAGGGGCAGAGGCAAATTAAAGAGGACACACAACAGCCTCAAATAGAGCAGCAGTTTCAAGAAGTTGACAAAGGTAAAGCCATTGTGTCTCCTCCTCCCAAAAGAACAAAGCCCGGCACGGAAAGAGGAGAAAGGCACATCAGCACTTGATATTTTGGCCTCAGCTTCGGAGCATGTTGCTAGGGACCCTTGAGGGTCATGCGCACCAATTTTGGGCCCATTTCGACAACTTTTTGTTTTTTGGCTTTTTTTGGGTTTTTGGTCGAAAACTCATAATTTCGCCATTTCAGTTTGAGGATTTTTCAAGGGAGAAGGATGATACCAGCTGATGCCATAATTTCATGATCAGGTCCTCAGCGATTTTCAGAGCATTTGGAGATCATTCACCCCCTCAAATTGGCGAAAAATGCTCACTTTTTGCACATTCTGCCCGGCATATCAGCACTCTGCTATTTCCTGGCTTTTTTCACACAGGTACAGATTTGGAAGACTTCTAGGTATCAGATTGAGATGATTTTAGTTGCGCCAGAAAGTAGACACAGAAAGCTTTCCAACGAGCCATCATGAGCCTCGTTTCGACACCGGGAAGGCTGCCAAATGTTTCCGGCAAGTCAGGGGACCTTTTCCTGATATAAATTTGAAATATTTTTGTAATTTTTGAACCTCAAAAATCTGCTTTTTCCAAATGTGCGTTTAGCTATTTTTGCACTTGGAAAATGATGCAAAGTCAATTAAATTCCCCTTTTTAGCAATTTTTAGATATTTTATGAGATATTTTTGTGCCTTGGGCTTTGCAAAGCCTCAAGGACAAGTTTAGATATTTTGATTAGGCCAATGGGATAGCTAGTTGCACCATGAGGTTTTCCTCACTTGAGCCTATTTATTCCACAAGGCTTCATTGTAAAACAAGGCCGAACTTGAGAGAAGAATCAATATATTGGTCATATGAGCTTTGAAGAACATACTTGTGTTATGATTTTGGACTGCCTCTTGGATGCTTTTGATGAATGATGAAGGGTTGTTGATGGATTCCATGACATGGTAGAATGGTATAGTGTTTATTGCTTTGTTGTTGTCTTCTAGTTTTCATTCATGATACATACTTCTTGCTGCTATAGATCGGTAGAGATTAGTTTTGAGATATGCCCATGGAGGCACCTCAAACTTCCTGAATCTTCATAGCTTTATGTTTTCTTCTTCCTTAGTCATACTAAAGAATTCTTAATTGCTCTTTAGTAACTTAAGGTATTGTTGCTAGTTTTATTCATAAGTTCTATGCATATTGAGTAGGATGTATGGTGTGCCCTGCTTACCTATGATTTTCCATAGTTCTATCCATAAAACTATCTCTTTGACTGATTAGCTTATCATCTTGTTGAACCAAGGAGGCCTAGTCCCGATCTAGCCCTTTGCCTAAAACTATGAAAGCTTGTTTGTCCAAGTGCCCAATAACTTAAAGACTGTGTTTAGGCATTTCGGCATAGTTTATTGAGTTGTTAGTTTGTCTTATGTGTTTTCCCCAAAGTCTGATAGCCATTTCCCGAAGTTAGAAGGTCTTATACTTCTATGCATGGCTGGAATGTTTGATTTCTATGTATTAATTAGCTCATAGTTACATTTAGCATGATTAATGGTTTGCTATAACATGTTTATGTCTGCTATCAACTAGTTACACTTAAATCCCTCGTCTTTCCACAAAAACCATGATGTCCATTTACTCCATTTTGCCCAAAGATCCTTTTCACTTAGAATCAAACGGTCACAAAGAAATTACATCATCACCTCATAGCTTCCTTGACCTGTTTGACCCCATAGCCCAATTTATCTACATCTTGTTATCCAGTTTATGTATTTGATCAGTTTCATCCCTCACAAACTTAAGAACTAAAAAAACCAAAAACACACTTCATAACTAGCCTAATATCAGAACACCGCAAGTAAACACACCGACATCTTTTACACATATAGAGAGAGCCCTCTCTGAGTCCAGGAAGGCTAGGTCCTTGGGCTCAAAAGCTTGGTTTGATGTTACATCGTCATTTGGCTCACCAATCGGCCAAATCACGGGACTCTAACAGCGACCCTAACCGTTAATTACCATTTATTGCAACTTTGGATTTACCTAATTTGTCATGCCTTACGAATGATCCAATTTTCTATCATCCGTATTGGCCGCCAATGCCACATAATTTTCCCAGTGATATACCGAAATTCAAGGGTAAGTCAAGAGAGGATCCGTCAAATCACGTTATGACTTATCACTTCTGGTGTGCGTTTAATTCGATAATTGATGATTCAATTCGATTACGCCTTTTTCAACGAACTCTTATTGGTATTGCCGCCAAATGGTACATTGAGTTATCACGAGGCTCTTTTAATAATTTCAGTCAGTTAGCAACTGCTTTCTTAACTCATTTTCAGTTGCTTGTCAGATACGACAATGGCACGGAACTATTGACTTCGCTAAAACAATCCACGTCCGCGTATATTTCTGATCATATTCACGAATGGCGACGTAGAAGGCGTTTAGTGAAAGTTTTCATTCTGGATCAAATTTTGGTGGAATGGTTTGTTAAATCATTATTACCCAAAATCACTGAAGATGTAGCTAAGGAGGGAGTTGTTACTGAGGAGCAAGTCATTGCTCAAGCTTAGTATCTTGACCTCGTCTATATGCAGTCAGGTACTTTACATGAAAAAATCCCCGATCTTCCAAAACAAGGTCAAATAACTGCAGCTCCTTCAAGGTCTCATGCCGCTGATGGTATGATTAGTACACTTAATACTAAAAGCAAGAAGAAATCTTCAAATAATTCTTCTCCTATAATAACTTTACCTGATTCCCCGAAGGGAGAGTCTTCTGCTGAAATTTCTGCTGACATTCATGTCGTAGAGATATCTACAGCCAAATATAAATATAGCGGTAAGAAGAAGGGGAAGAATAAAAACAAACAAAATTCAAAAGATAAAATAAAAATGAATCTAATGACGAAAAACGCAAGCCTCGCTATCCTTGTTTCATTTGCGACGAGGATCATTTTACTAAAGAATGCCCACATCGAGTAGAGGTTTTGAAATTTGTTAAAGGTTCTCAACAACCTGCTGTCTTGAAGGATCCTTTTCCTACTCAAGATAGTAAGATGATTGGTTCTACCTTGAACGCCTCCGAAGAGCCCATTCTGATGATGTCTCATGTCAGGATTGTGACACGATCGCAAGATTATGGTAGTAAGAATCCTATTGATGGTAAAGAAGCAGAATCTTCTAATTCGAACACATCAACTACACCTCCTCCTGTTTCTGATCCACTACAGATCGAGAAACCTAATCTAGACCTAGTAATCAAACCGCCTACAAAAGGTGTGTTAGAGTCGGTCCTTACAGCCCTCCGTTAGAGATCATTTCACTTTTTTCATATCATTTTTAGGTGTCTCGCTCATTCCACTTCGTTGCATTTCACTAGGGGCATGCCATTGACTGACGAGAGGGTCTGGTCGTCTTGTATTTCCTCATGCTTGTACCTGCAGGGCTAATTAAAAATTCCTCAAAAATCACTGAAGTTCAGGTCACGTCATTCATGGTCATAAATGATTATTTTTGTCAACAAGAGTCATTAGTCCTAGAGTCTAGGGTTTTCAGTATTTTGATACATGTAATAAAAGCCCGCAGGCCATGAGGTTGGTTTCAAAAAGGTTCCTATTTCATGTTTTTATTCTCAAAAACATTTGAAGACATTTCTAGTTCAAAACTTTGTTTTGAACTAGAAACTGTCAAATTTATTTTTGTAATAATTATGTATTTGTTCCACCATAAAGAAGTTCAAAGCACCCTCTGGTCTTTTCCGAAGTCAAAATGCCAAAATCCCTGCAAAAACAACCAAGTTTCATCAGTCCAAGACTCAGAAAAACAGTGAAAAGCCAAAAGACAGAATTGCATTAAATGATAAAGTGCCAAGATTGCCAAACATTACAAAGTGGGTCATGGAGAAAATTAAAATCAAATCTGATTCTTATGAGATATTTTTCAACCCATATAAACCATGGAGGACAAGTCATTTTCACAAATTCCCAAAGCAAAGGTCGAATTGGAGAGTAGAAGGGTGAAAACTTGTTTTCAAAGCCGCGGAAGTCGAAGTGGAAGTGCGCGCGACGCATACAGGTGGCGCGCGACGCACACAAGGCGCGCGACGCACTGGGCTTCACAGGCCCGTGCATTTTTGCACGCGCGCGACAAATACACAGCACGGGGCGCACTGGGCATGCACGCGACGCGTAGAGTTTCAGGGCCAAAAAATTTTACTCCTTCGCCCAGATTCATGCCAAATTACCTCATTTTGCTTGCAAGTAAGTTATTCATGCTTACTTAGTGAATCATGGACATGTTGTGGTGTTTGGAAAGTGGAGAAAAAAAATGTTTAATGTGGTGAAATGTAAACCCTAGGTTCATTGCCAAAATCACTCCATAGAGTTTTGAAGGACACGATAGTGATATTGTGGGGGTTTCCAAACTTGTGATTATTGATATATGACCGTGTCATCTATTGTCAGTGGTATCTCTGCTCTCACGCTCTCTCTTTGTTATTACATCACTTCTGTCATTGCTATTATCTTACCACTGTCATTGTCACATTGTTTATCATTTATATTGTAATACAGTCCCATATTCAGTATTCCCATTCTCCATTGACAAACACAGTCCCATATTCACTATTCCCATTCTCCATTGACAAAAGCCTAACTATCATTGCAAGGGCTGTACACTACACTATATTTCTTCCTACTCACTTGTCAAAATCCCCATGTAGTCAAAGAAGTGACTGTTTTACATTCAAACTCATTTGTCAGAACCTTTATCACTGTGGCTTTCCTATAACACTTTGATACACATGTGACACATTTGGGATTTGAGCATACATTGAAACTCTTGTTTTTCACCATACCTATATCAGCATATATTTTGCAAACATCTTGATTTCAGCGCCATGTCAGAGACGGATTTAGTTTATGAGCAGGAGTATGACAGTGATTCCACAGCAGAGGTTAATGTGCCACGGAGGTCTCACAAAAGCGGCAAAAGTGGTAGACATGTCAGGGAAGAGCCTACTTCTTTGGCTCAATTGCAGGCTTGCCTGCTTGCAATGGATTGTTTTCAGCATCAGTCATGTTTCCAATACTGTGAGATGATTTCCCAAACTCAGCTTCATCATGAGCTAACTCGCCTATTTGTTCTACATATACATGATGGCCGTGTAAACCTTGCCGGAGTAAACTTCATTGTGTCACCAGAGACCATTTCTCGGGCCACCGGGATACCAAACATAGGAGAGGAATGGAACAAACGACAGCAGCTCGAGAAATCCTATTATGAGCCATATATCAGACCTGGGTATATGAGGCAGCTGAGTAGGGTATTTCCATTCAGATATCTGAAGGATGAGTTTGCACCATTGATGAAACTCATCATTCGATATTTCAGTTGCGAGGGCAGATTCTCGCGCCTCTATGCGTACCATATCCGTTTGCTTATGCATTTCACGAGGGTACGTATGATGAGAATTCCATACTTCATGTATCGCAACATAGAGCGGATGACATTTCTTGTACAGAAGAAGACCCCAGCACAGCAGCATAGTAGTATATATCATTACGTGCTGATCAAAATTATGGTGGTATGTCAGCTGACACAACAGGGCATTGCTTGGGAGGATTTCATCTCCCGTGACTTCTTCGCAGCGCCACAGCCGCCTTCCGAGGTAGTTCATGATGGGGGAGAGCCTTCAAACCAGCTTGAAATTCCTGAGACCGAGCATATTAGTGCTCCAGTGTATGTGACATATCAGCGAGGCCACAGAGCCTTATTTGCAGCTACACGACGAGTACTATCTCCACCCGAGGTGGAAGGAGTCTCGTTGACTTCATCAGCAGCGCGAGTATTATCTCCACCCAGGGTGGAAGGGGTCTTGCCTTCGACTTCAGCACAGGTACAGGTTCAGGATAGAGGCAAGAGGCCGATGCACGATGAGGGCCCTTCAGGAGGCCGAGACATTGAATTTACATTCATCGATGTTGATGCGAGCTCTCTTAGCTCGAAACTGAAAGAGATCATCCAGGAGCAGAAGGCCGAGATTGACACGCTGAATGTTAAGTTGAAGAGAGCTCAGTGGGTGATAAAATACCTGGAGCAGCGTAACAAACATCTAGAGGATCATCACACACTTGTAGAGCTGCGGCGAATCCGTGAAGATCGACAATTGGCCAGGAAGAGACCAGGTGACATGACACCAGTTGATCGAGATACTTGCCTCACGCATGTTAACATTCATCTAGAGAAGTTGTTGGGAAAGGCCAATAGATACAAATACATGCTTCATCACATGAAGAATCATTATTGGGCCCGTAATCACGTTTGCCGAGCTAAAATGAAGATCCTGAAGAGAAGGTTGAGCAGAGCACTAAAATGGCGAAAGAGGCCTGATCCACTCCGGATTTTGGCCGAGGCTTCATTGGCTGAACATGATACATGATGGAGGGTCTTCGCTCCGAATTTCAGCAAATTCGGAGAATTTTTTGTCATTTTGAAAAATTTTGGTCTCAAAACAGGTTTTTCAGCCCAACGCGTAGCGCGTCACGACGCGCGCTTATGATTGGGACACCTGCTGGAGGAAAACTTTGTATTTTTGGATTTATCATGGTAAGTTATGTATTCTCAGAAATGGATGAAGCATTCCATCCAGTTCTGGATGATCAAAAGGGCCAAAAACACCATGAAAATCACCTTTCTGCCACCTTTTGCACCAGCAGGAAGTACTTGTGGGAGAATGAAGTTTTGGAGGGGAAAATGAGCTCCAAATTGGGAAATTCCACTTGGTTTGGATAGCAGACATCTAGGGCTTTCCAAAAAAATATCATGAGCTTGATTTTGATGCCGGGAAGTGCCCCAAAATCATACTGAAAGGCGCGCAACGCATAGAGCTCAGGCGCGCGGCGCATAGAGAAAATTGGCTAATTTTTCATCTTCCAGCTCAGGATTTCGGCCAGTTGGACCAGTTTTGATTCTGAATGTAATTTTTGAGTTATCTTGATGTAATTTTGTGGTTTTCATGTAACTTTGATTCACTTTTACCTATTCTAGATGATTCACTCCCAAAAAAGTGAAAATCAAGTGAAAGAATCAGTTTCCTTCCTTTTAGAGGCAAGTTGTTTGGCTGCCTAGATTCTAGCTCCTTGTTTAGAATTAGTTGAAACTGCTCCTAGAAGGAGGAATTCGACCCCTAGAGGCATGGTAATGGGTTATGATGGTCTATATGATGTAATTTCTGAGACACTATCAGGGTTGGACTCTTGGGAAAAGTTTGGCACACTATTGTACATATTTTTCACATTTTGGCTAAGGAAAGATCAAAGGTTTTGCAGCACCTGTTGGGATTCTTGTGGCTTTCAGTTTTGATGGTGTGTTCTCTCAGTTATTTGTAATTTATTTAATGTTTCATGTATGTCATTCCATTCTTTTGCTTCTGAAACTAAATGAATGAGTAAATAAGGTTGAATCCATTGATTCCAGTGCTCTGCCTTTAAATTTGTTTAGTTTTACATGTTTTCGCCAGTTTGGAGAGGATTCCTGTTCTCCCTTTCCCTCTTCAGCTCCTTGTCATTTTGATTCATCCATACACCTAATCAAAAAGCATCAAGACTACTGCCTACCTTGCTCCAACTCGAATTCTGCAAATATTTGGCCTCATCCCCGAGCCCAAAATTGTTTTTTCCCATTTTTTTCAACAAAAACCCAAAAAATTTAAATCAAACTTTCCTATCTCTTTACTAGCCTAAAATCAGTATCAATTTTGAGTCATCTCAACCCCTTTTAAAACCTTTTGCCGAGATAGACCCGGAGAGAGCCCTCTCCTGTCCTCGTAGGGCTAGCGACGAGGCTGAGCGTGGTTTGATGTTGCCTTGAGTTTTACCTTATTTCAGCCTAAGGTAGATTCGAGCGCTAACAAGGTGTACTTTGTAAATCAACTTTCAATCCACATGCGAAAGCTGCTCAGAATTACAACATTGTTGAAGACTTACTATTTCCCCTTCAGCAATGTCAGCTTTGGAAGTGCTGCAATCGTGCCCAACACATCGTAAATTACTTTTTTCTGCCATAGTAACTGTCGATATTTAGGATTCGAGCCTAATAATCTTTGATTTAGAGAATAGTACACCCCGCCTACCTCATGAAATGGCTTTCTAGATTCCAGTATTAGTAAAAAACAAACCCATTTTTCGGACTGTGATTGATGAAGGGGCTTCTATGTGTATTATGTCAATCCAGTGTTGGAAATCACTTGGTTCTCCTACACTCAATCAATATCCGACAATTCTAAAGGATTTTTATGGCCGAGGGTTCCATCCTTCCGATATTTTTCAGGATTTACATATAGGGGTCGAAGGCAAAACCATAAATCTAGATGTGGAAGTGGTTGATGCCCCTCTAGATTACAACCTTCTCCTAGGTCATAGTTGGTCTTATGCTATGACTGCTGTTGTTTCATCGGTATTTAGGCTTATCAAGTTTCCACATTAAGGAAAGATCATTACAATAGACCAGCTCACTTATTTCTCATCCGATCCAGCCTCTACAGAAACAATCCAGCACATCGGTAAAATGGCTATCCCATATACAGATGTTGGTGTAGGTTTTATTAAATATTTTGGTTTACTAGGAACTTTTTCCTTTCCTCATCCTAACGTATCGCCTCCTATTGCAAATATTATTTCATCGAATACTATTACTTTTGATGATCCTTGGATCGTAGCTTCCGATTCTGAGTTGGATTCATTTGATGGCGCAATGCTTTTGAGTCCATTTGAAATTGCATATCAAGCTGTACAGTCCCTTTTCGATCCCTCTTCAACCAAAACTGATCCAATGAATGTGATCCATGAGGAATCACTTTCAATATCTAGCTCAGCCACAACGAAATTTCCCGATCTTGTTCATACTGATGAGCATATTTGTGAACTTTTTTCTGTTGACGATTTACCATGGGAAGATCTACATCACTGATGTTCGTTTTTACCTGAGCTGGATCATTTTGAAAATGATTTCGCTTCTATTTTTACTGCTGAATATGTCAAAGAACCGCAAAATCCATTGCAAAATCCTGATTCTGAGTTAAATTTGGAAAATATCTCTCGAACGATTCCTATTGACATTTCAGTTAAGCCAGGAATAATTGAAAACATTCATATAGGTGCTTGGTGTATAGACGAAGAAAGCCAAACTTATAAAGCCCTATTTCAATAATTCCATGACGTGTTTGCCTGGTCATATGAAGAAATGCCAGGAATCAATCTGTTGATTGTTGTACTTGAAATCAAGGCTTACCTGGATGCCAAACCTATTCGTCAACACTTACGTCAGATACATCCGAGAAAAGATGCTGCTATCAAAGCCGAAGTTGAGAAATTACTTTGTGCAGGTTTCATTTATCCAATTCCTTTAACCGATTGGGTATCGAATATTGTTCTTGTTAAAAAAAACAAGGAACGATAAGAGTATGTATCGACTATAGGGATATTAATCGAGCTTGTCCTAAAGAAAATTATCCAACCCCCTATATCGATCAAATAATTGATGATTGTGCCGAAAATGAAATGTTCTCCTTTATGGATGGTTTTTCCGGTTACAATCAAATAAACATACTCCTTGCTGATCAGCCAAAAGCAGCTTTCATTTGTCCATGGGGGAAACATTTGCTTATTGCAAACTACCCTTTGGATTGAAGAACGCTGGGGAAACTTTTCAAAGGGCTATGTATTACGCATTTCATGACATTAAGCACATTGTGCAGCCTTATCTCGATGATTTTCCTACTCATTCATCGCGTAGGGCCGACCATATCACTTATTTACGAGCTATCTTTATGAGATGTAGGCATTATCGAATTCGGATGAATCCACACAAATGTGTTTTATGTGTAGAATCGGGTTGCTTACTAGGATTTATTGTTTCGAAAGAAGGCAATCGCGTTGATTCGTCGAAGGTCGAAGCTATTGTCAATCTACCTCCTCCTTCGACTCTGCACCAACTCCAAAGTTTGCAGGGGAAAGCAAACTTTTTACGTCGGTTCATTCCTAACTATGCCGAGCTAACAAAGGGTTTTACCAGGTTGTTAAAACAGAATGTTCCATTCTTTTGGGATGATATCGCTAATCGATCTTTTGATGCACTCAAACACGCGTTGACCCATGCACCGTTACTGCATTCTCCCAATTACAACCAGGACTATTTTTTGTACCTCGCCGCTTCTCATTCCACCATTGGGATGGTTTTAGTTCAGGAAGATAAATTCAACAATGAACATGTGATTTACTATCTTAGTCGAAATCTGCATCCAACTGAGATCAAATACACGCATGTGGAGAAATTGGCCTTGGAAGCTATTCAAGTTGTCCAAATATTTCGTCACTACATCTTATTACGGAAAACCACAGTAATTTATGACTGTAACCCTATGATGTAAAGCTTGACCAAAAAAATTCTAGGGGGCAAGTATTCCAAATGGATAGTTATCCTACAGGAATTTGACTTGGAATTTGAAAAATCAAAGGCATATAAATCTTTGGTTTTTGCCGAACTGATGTGTGATTTCTCGTCTACTGATACTAAAAATGTGGTGGAACAGCCCATTGCAGATGAATCCTTTTTTCTTATCAATACTCTTGATCCTTGGTATGGGGATATTATTGTTTATCTCCAAACACAATCTTTTCGGCCCGAAATCTCACGATCTCAGCGACGGAAAATACGCTTCCAATCCCAACAATACAATATTATTGGTGATACACTCTATCGTCGTGGAGCGGATTCTATTTTCCGACGTTGTCTTACTCATGAAGAAGCTGAGAAGGTTCTAAATGACTACCATTCTGCAACATGTGGCGGTCATATGTCTGGGTATGCCACAGCCCAAAAAATATTGTGTGCTGTTTATTTCTGGCCGTCACTATTCAAAGATTGTATCTATGCAGTCTGGAAATGCCACAATTGTCAGGTCTTTGATCATAAAATGCGTGCACCACCAGCTCCTCTTCACCCTATAACTACTGTCGGTCCTTTCGCAAAGTGGGGTATTGAATTTATTACATGTAACCCTCACTCGGCAGGGGGGCATGCGTATATTATCCTAGCGGTAGATTATTTTACTAAGTGGGCCGAGGCGATGCCTACATTTTTGGCAGACGGCAAGACTTCTGCAACTTTCATGTTCAATCATATAATTTATAGATTCGGTGTTCCTCAAGCCATACTTATAGATCATGGAAGTCATTTTCGAAATATCATGATGATTGAACTGACAGATCAACTTGGCCTACGCCATGATAGTTCTACTCCATATTACTCGCAAGCTAATGGTTTGGTTGAAGCTATCAATAAATTTTTAGTCACTATGATCAAACGAATCATTGGTATTCATAAGTTGAATTTGCATTCCACGTTATTTTCAGCACTTTGGGCATATCAGACCTCAGTAAAAACAACAACTAGTTTCACTCCCTTTCAACTGGTTTATAGTTTGGAAGCTGTGTTGCCTATTGAATGCGAAATTCCGTGATTGAAATTAGCCATCGAATTACTCCCGGCTACATCTGAAGAGGAGAAGTGTTTTTTGTGCTTGGCTCAGCTAGATGAGAATCGATGAAATTCTGGATTAGAAAACGAGGCTCATGTTAAACGAATAAAAGCTTAGTACGATAGAAGTGCTACACCTCGTAATTTTTCAGAAGGAGACCTAGTTTTAGTGTACGATCAAGCCAATGATAAGCTAGGGGCTGGAAAATTTGTGCCTATGTGGCATGGTCCTTTCATTGTTAAGCAAAGGTTGGCAAAAGGGGCCTATGAGCTGATAGATTTCGACGATGTCCCTTTAGATAAACCCATAAATGGGCTTTATCTAAAGAGATATTATGCTTAATTTTGGTGTGGAGTTTTTTTTTAATTAGATTAGTTTCTTTATTGCTGGTGTGTCTTAGAT